>WFMF01000049.1:0-220756 GCA_011033025.1 Beroe forskalii
TGTTGTAAATATAATATTATAATATTAACAGCTCGTAAAATGTAAATATATTTTAATTTTAATTATAACTTAACTGTGTTCGTTTAGTTAAAATGATCTAGATTAGTTGAAATGATCTAAATTTTACATCAATGATCAATTAGTTATATGAGGAAGTCATCTATATTCTATAATTTTAATAATAATGCATGCATCAAATTATTCAAAAAATGCATTGCAAACACACATTTTTATGCATCAGTCATATGTCATTTCGGCGATTTTTCGCTGAAGTTTATGATAATAATGGGGTGCTGCATTCTAGTATCTTCGGCTTCAAGCGCCGAGAGTAAATCTCATCGGCCCCCTATCGGCTGGTTAGGTTAAAGTCATATCGCCTGGAAGAGCATCAATTTTATCCAGCTTCGAGATCGGTGTACTGACCGATCAGTGTAAACAGTGAGACTCCAGAATAAGGGGCATAGGAAAAAAATAGCTACGAATAATATATTAGTTTCAGCGGAACATTTGTCAATCGAACCATAAACAATCTCATTCATTTCAATATCTCAATATAACTGCGGACTCGGAAGCAGAGTGCGTTAGGTTCAAACCAGAAACTCTGATTCCCTATCTAGAGTGAGCTACAGTGAGTTAGAGATCACTCAAGAGTTCCAGTTCATCAGCTTGTGCCTCCCTGATCCATGTCGTTTCGACACAAAGCAACGAAACAGTATAGCCTCCGAACTGGTCTGGATCCACACTCCGCTGCCGTGTCCGCTCCAAAAGCAAATCATAAACTGGCTAAAACTGAACTTCTCCCGGTTCCCTCGGGGGGATATATCCTGGGGATCACGAGATTCCAGGGAAACTCAGAATTAATTAGCTCTCCTCCATTTCCATGCGGTTTAGAGTCAAGTACCAATTTCAGTGCTTGCTTTGATGATCCTTTGGGTAGCCTGCCGCCTGGAATCACAACTTCCCCCATAGCTGCCTTCCGTTCGGTCACATGCCCCTCATTGGGACTCGATCGAGTCTCAAAATAACTCTCCTCACTTTCCCTGTGATTAAGAGTCGAGTACCGATACCAAGCATCAAGCTGACCCCCTCATACGGTCATTTTTGACAAATACAATCCCAAATCGCCTATTGACTTCTAAGCTACTGAAAACCCTATATTATTGTATCATATATAGTCGCTGTTAACAAATACAATCTCTTGTGTCTATTAACTGTTTGTAGCTATAAGCAGTGTGTGCTGCACGCTTCTTGTGGTGAAGTCTTGCTGCAAGGAGCAGCAAGACTTCCAGCTCTTTTTGCTGCTGGAAAGGGCGCAGCACACTTTGGCTCAAGAAAAACTGTTCAAACTCTTCTGGTAGGTCATTGGGCAGCTCCGTCCAAAGTCCACAATCCCATATTTGGGTATCACGATTAGGGATGGATGACAACTCCCTAATTTTTTTAGAAATTGGTTTCCAGCTGAAACCTATTTCGTTAAGTCCATGCCCCAATTTTTTAAAGATATAAGAATTGAATTAAGATAAATATTAAGATTACTATTAAGATAAATTAAGATAAATATTCAATATTCTCATAGTGCAAGCAGCAGCCATTTTTGAGATAGATTCGTTGTCCGCATCCGTCTTCCGCATCACCTCTTGCCCCTGTTGCATTGCATTTCATCTGGCATCCTATGACATTTTTTGTCATTTTGGGTTTCTTGTGGCCTTGTGCAGCAGTGCACTTGCATGCCTCTCGTGAGCAGTTGTCACTCCTTGATTCACTTCCATCTTCTATTTGTCTAAGTATGTCATTTCAGGTATTTCTCCTCTTGACTAGACATTTTGTACATTGTCTTCATCTATTTTGAGCTTGGACCGTGACATGCACTAGGTGATTTTGCACTATGCAGTTCTGATGTGGCATGCATTCTTGTTTGAGGTTGTGTATTAGATATTTGGAGATATATTGGATGCTATTGTCCTTTATTGGCACTAATCATGGGCAAGTGGTTTCTTCTCTCTCATCTCGTTGCCATAGCACAGCATTAAAAACGAATTATAGCATAGATTAATGTTGAATAGTGGATAAATTTCCCTTCCAAGAAAGGAATCAGGATTATTGACTAAAATAGTAGTATCCTAATTAATAAAAGTTATAGTTGTCATATTCAGTTATAGTTTTATATCCCGATCGAAAAAGAAATAATGTTTTCATTTTAGCCTAAATATGGCTATCAAATTTTTAACTACATTTAAGAAGATATGTTACTCAAATAAGTGCCTGCACATTAACAAGCGCCATGAAAAGATTGTCTACTGCAATTGACTATTTGCATGGTCCATGATCATTCTGATAACTGGTCCAGTCATATTGTAAAATGGTACATCAGATACATAATTGACAATCTGTTCCTGGCTTGTTCTTCACTTAAAGGGGAACTTGGTATTGGAATTAGGATTCTATTGCTTAGTTAATATGTTTTGCTCGAGTTAATTAATGAGAGAATGAGCATGGCATATTCCAATCTCGTGTTGTCCTACATAAAGGTCCATTTTTTAAACTTAAGTTAAGATAATTTTGTCTAACCTATTTCTATGCAATGTAATTCTCTGAAAGATTATAAGTTCGACTTAAAATATTCAATTCACAAGTGTATTACATAAGTGGTCCATCGACATGTCAGTAGAACTCTACTGATGATGAATTTTTTAAACATAATGTATACAATGCTTTTGAAGTGCCAAATAGTTCCTTTTGCAGCTGAGAAAATCTTCCACCAGAAACTGAGTGAATCTATATGAAGAATGCCAGCAGTCCTCGAGTCTTGACTTGATTTGGCATGATATGAATTTCTTTTTGTGAAGTGATTCATAATGGAAGTTGAGTGATGGAACAAGTTTTTTTTGATGTCACCTTCCAGTGGAGACGTTGAAGAACCAATACAGTCGAAATCAAATTAATTGCTAGGAAATAATTAATTGCAAGGAAATAGTCGAAATCAAATTAATTGCAAGGAAATAGTCGTTATCATTCATCTACTTCTCGTGTCTATCATATTGGTGACTATCATTGCTTCTCAAGAGTAAGATTGGTTGCTATAAATGCGTGCAAAAACCGAAAAAGGGCACGGCGTATCGGCTCCTGGAGAAAAATGCGAGTATTTTTTCGTAAGTGACAAGATGTGGCCTAACCAGGCTGATTGAGAATTGTCAGAATTCAGATACGTATAAATGTAAAATTTTGATATTTTCAACCTTTTTATTTGGAGTTTTAGGTGCACACGCACAGACATTTCATGACTCATGACATTGCAAAGTAATCATAAAGTTGGATAGATTTTCACTGATCATTGCACTCCCAAAAATACGGCAATTTTCAGGAAAAATGCGTATTTTGTATCTACTTTTGAAAATACTTATGTGACAGCCGCAGCTTTGCTAAGTGTAGCATCGGTAGAGTCATTGAGCATCATGTATTGTGTTCGTTAACAATGCAGGTTACATTCCGGAGAGCAACTTGTTGTGCCGCAATCACTGCGTGTGGCATTTGGAAAGCTCATTATGCTATTATCACTTCTTGTAGTTGCGAGTTGATGATGTAAGATAACCATAATATTGTCGTCCGTTATTGCTAGGTATTGATATCTCGAATGCGGTATGATTTGCGGGGGAATTTTTGCTAAAGGTTTCGTCTATTTAAACTGGCATAAGCTGTCCGTTGTTTCGATGACAGAGTATTTTATTTACTGTAAAGCCATATATTTTCGCGGGTGCTATTTTTCGCGTTTCTTTAAAAACAGACTAATTTCACGGTTTTAATTTTCACGCATTTCAAAATTCCTTAAACACAAACCAGTGCTTGTACGTGGCCATTTATCATTTTTCGCTCATTGCTGTACGCCTTGATAGCCGGTGATTGTACAAAGGCAAAAGCCCAGTAATGAGGTGTCTTGTTCGTCTATGTTTACTTAAGTGTGCCTCTGTTTGTCAGACATTACAGCATGTCATCCGTAAACGATACTGCGAACTTAGTTGAGGGGCTTAATGTTTCTAATGAGACACTTTGAGTTGAAAATAATGCCTTGATGACGATCCAATATATCGACTTATCGAATACCTACCAACAATGTACAAGTTTCTTCCACTCAAAAATACGCAGATATAAATTTATCTCCAAGAATTGAAAATTAACTTCACGGCTGATATTTTCGCGGATTTTCTTTTCCAAATAAATGCGCGAAAATTAATGCCGCGCGAAAATTAATGGCTTTACAGTATGCGAGACTCTGGACGCTCGTGATTCCTATTGTACATTTGCTTTCAGCCAACCTTGTGTGACAAAGAAATAGGTGAGAATGGGATTTGCATTGGAATTATTATAGTGCAAATTCTAAAATATTCGTTACAATTGGGTCGGTTTTCTGTCATTATTGTGGACTTTAATTGTAATAATGATAACTACATCCTGGGTTCATGCCTCCATCATCATTATTACCCTCCCGTGGCTCAAACTCCAGTGTGATAATTATCGATATATCACTCCTTTATAGGACAACTGAACAGTGGTGGAATAATAGAGCAGAATATCGTTAAATAAATTGTTGATTTTATGAAGGAGCACTCGATAATCTATAAAACGTTGAATTCAGACGAGGGTCGTCAGACCAGTGGGAGAAGATACTGTTTTGTCGGGTAATAATACAATTAACAAACTCATGGATCGTGTGATATCGAAAATTGTCAAACTCGGCTGACGCCTCGTGTGATAATTTTCGATATAACACTCCCATTCGTTTGTTAATCGTACATTATACATTTGGTCTGTCATGCCTTGTTGATTGGCCTGTTCCATGTGGTTTATAGCCAATTTCTCAACCATGTTTGTGAGCTTTGAAATTCGAGCATTGTTCATCTTATCTGCCTGTTTGGTCATGGAGTTTACTTGGTGTGCTGGCACCTTAGATGCCTCGTAGCAACTTTCCAACAAGATTGCCAAGTCTAGCAGTTGGTCAATGTTCATTTCCGTGTGCTCCCGAAGTCGAGCAGAAATCAGCGGATGGTTGATATTCGTCATGAAATGTTGTCTTAGATTCGCCTCTCTCACTCGCTGCTGGTCAGCTCCTGGGTAAGCCATTTCAGACATTCTGGATAGGTCCACGAAGAAGTCGTGTGAAAACTTTTCAGTTTTCAGTCTTTTTCTGGCTGCCATTTCTGTTATATATTTGTCTGTGTTATTAGCATGGTAGCCCTCTGCTTTCTTCAATATATCCACGATTTCTTGAAAAGTTAGATCTTGGTCCAGGTAACGTGAGATTCCCCTTAGTGCAGTGTCGTCCAAGTGGGCCACAAGAAGACTTGGTAGCATGTCGTCAGGGACTTGGAGAGACTGGCAATAGGAGTGGAATCTTTGGAGAAAGATCAGCAAATCTGAACCGTGTTTGAAAGGTTGAAGATTCCTGATATATTGTACCGGTGCCATTCTCACTCCTAGTTGGCCCTGGTAAGGAGGTGGAAAACCTGCTGGAGGGAAGTTGAGAGGAGCTGCCGCTGCTTGATTATTGCCTGCCATTCCTGTATAGCTGTATTAACGCTAAGGGAATAAATGATTATAATATAATTAAGTATGATAATGAATTAATGGAATTATAAGCAATGTTCTGCCAATATGTTAATATTGTTGTAAATTAAATTAACGTTGCTGCCGTCAGTGTATGTATTCATGACCATAGAATTGGGGATACTATTATTACGTCTGCTAGAGCAGGATATAAAACATTGAAGTATCGATAACATGTGGTATTTTATAGATACGTGATGAGGCATACTGATGAGGTAATGTGATGAAATTAGGGCTGTGAGGTGTATGTCATTTTGTCAGCGATACAGTTATGAAATCAGGTAAATTGGAAAAGTTATATGATTGAATTCGATGTGCCATGATGCATTTGATGATATGCCTTAAGATATAGAGGATTAATCTGGTAATATAAATGCAATGAGGCATTAAATATGCCATAAGGCATGTTAAGGTTTAAATGTATTCAAAATTCTAGCTATTTTCATTATCCCTGGATTAGTAGAGGTTGGTGTAAATTTTGTCTACTCAACGAGTTTTCTCACTTGAAAATACTATATGTCATATTATGCAAGTTGCCTTGTGGTCTAATTTATGGTAACGATTTCTTCCATAGGTATGAAGAGATAGTATATGGATTTCTAATTCTGATGGGATTTGTGAAGACGCCACCGGTTGCTACTAAGGTATGCTTAAGCCATTATTAAGCTGTGGCGGATGATTTGCATTATCGGTACATTTTTTTCGCCGATGAACGATAATTTTTCATAATTATGGCCGATACCGATAATTATCTCCGATAAAATTTCAATCTACTTTTGGCCGTAATCATAGACACAATATTCGATGAATTGATCAGCAAGTATCTTAAATGTAGTGAGGTGTACGTCTAAACTACTAACTTACGTGTTGGCATTATATTATTTACCCTGACGCCACTTACTTTTTATTTGAAAGGTTCAAGAGAACCTATGGAAGCAAAGGAGTGTTGTCAGGGCAACATGGTGTCGGTGTAAGGTGGTGTCGAGTTACTAATGCGTTGTCAGGGTATTAAAGTGGTGTCAAAGTAAAGTGGTGTCAGGGTTAAATTGTGTATTGGTTAGGCGATGCCAGGGTGTAAGGAAGTGACGACCTACTGAGCTACGATCAATGTTCTACGACCTATTGAGCACCGATTACGAAGCCGATTTATCGTTCTATCAGATCTATGTTCTGCGATCTAGTAATTAGGGTCGGTCTCTCTAAACTGGTTATTATTAGAGCAATAATGAGCCTGACGCCCGAAAAGGTCAACAAAGGAATTAGTCGATTTTAGCCGGCAATTAATCGAAATGCGCTTCAAATTCCTGGGCATAAGTCGAAATGAAAAATTTAGTCACTGAAGTAAGGGAAAAATGGCGTCAGTGTAACGTGGTGTCGAGGTAATAGGTTGTCGTGGAATTGAATGGTCCTGCAATGTAAATTGGTGTCTTGGTAAAATCGTGACAGGGTTAGGTGATGCCAATATGCCATAGTTTAGTTACTTCCGGGCAAATAGTGTCAGGTTGAATTAGTGTCAGGTTAAACTGGTGTCATAATGAAGTGGTGTCAGAGTCAAATAGTATCGGAGTATCAGGGCAAAATAGTGCCAGTGTTACGCTGTATCAGGGTGAAATGATGTCAGGGTAAGGCTGGTGTCAATAAAGTTCTGTCTGGGTTAATTGAAGCCATGTTTGGTTTCGGGGTGAAGAGGTTTTGGGGTTTAATGGTGTCAGTGTAAATAGCTGGTGGTGTCAGAGTAAGTGTAACTGTGAACTGGTCCCAGTGCTAAGTTGTGTCAGATCAAAATGGTGTCATGGCAAAGTAGTGTCAGCGTTAACTGGTACCATGATAAGAAGGAAGAGGAAACTTGTGTCTGCCGTCTGGGAAACGTGCTGTCATGGTGCTGTGATGACAGAGTAAACTGTTGTCATAGTCAGCTATTATAGTGATGCTAGGATCTAGTGGTGTCTGGATAAATGGGTGCCCGGAAAAATTTGCTTGATTGAAACCTGTCAGCAGGGCTTAGTGGTTTCGGGGTGAAGACTGAAGTGTCATAAGGATTGATTGATGTAAGGGTTAAATGCTACCATGATAAAGTGGTTATCGGGCAAGGTGGTGTCAAGTTTTGCGGTTTTGTGGTGTCAGGGTTGAGTGGTGCCATAGTAAAGTGGTGTCTAGGAAAAGTGAATTGGAGGTGCGATGTTGGGTTTTAAGTGGTGTAGGGGCATATCTCTTCTTCAAAAGATGATAAATTTTACTCATTAAATTATCGGTCAGATTTTGTCGCCGACAACCAATAATTATTTTTTTGCGATTAATCGGCGATTATTTATCGCTAATAACATCGGTTGCAAACCTTAGGCGGATCCTATTTGCTTATTTAAGCTCTTATTTTCGAAAATATTATGTGAATTATTATCAAGAAGGTGGTATGCCCAAAGGTTGATATGGAACTGTTAATGTCGGTTCTACATTTCAGTCTTCAGATGATGATTTCTCATTAAGAAGATGGAAGACCGGCAGTATCCCCCAGCCTGCGCATGTCTCACGCATGAGACACAAGCCCAACGGTACGCAGCCAGGCGAGTTCCGGAGAGGCATCGGCTTCCCAAAATTAGCCGATGACTGGATCACTACCAGCGCAAGTCGGAAACACCCCCTCTTTTCCACTCAGCCATCTGGGATCCAAACTGAGCGGGGAACTTAGATGTGCCTCGCCTCCATCCCGAAAGAGAAAAACGTGAGTATTAATGCTAATAATGCTAATGGGATGACCTGTTTACATGATCGTCAGTGACCTATGAATTCAAACAATTGGAACCCATGATCGGATTCGTACTTCAGGTTAAAATATGTTAAATGTATTCACTATAATTTTGTGAGCATTTATTGGCTGAGATTGAAATTTCAGCCAACATCATGACAACATCGACTGCTTACTCAATTTCTAGGAGAATATGACGCCATCGCCGCATGACTTTTGCAAACAACAGATGCGCGGAATTGTCAATTTGTGCGGCGCGCGCGCGCGGCGTGGGAATTTTGTTCGCCCGCCTAAATCAGTACTTTTTCGAAATTTCTATTTTCTATTCACAATTAGGTCCATAGTCAAGGGAAATAAGGAAAACTATAATCATCGTTTGGATATTTTGTTTGCTTCTAATTAGTTAAGAATGGACAATTCGTTCGTAAATAGGCTCGGTACCACCCTCCTTCATCCTTGACTTTAAGGGGGGGGGGGGCTCAAGCCAAATTTTTGGGAAAACACGTTTCTGAGATAACGGTTGACCCAAAAGGTATACCCCGTGGGCCAACTTTTTGGCCAGGTTTGGTACCCCCAGACCCACTAGCGCCGCCGTGGCGCCGTGCCCCTCAAAATTGCGTTTTTGTTTTACAAAAAGGCAAATGAGAGGGTTAGCAGAGATCGTGTATTTTGAGAGGATCGGGTCGACAAAAATTAGGACGATGTGTATACTACCTTTATCTGTACTGTTAATTCTGAAAAGGGCCCGGAAAATTTGAGGGAGATATGTCCACAAATTTTGGCAAAAATTTGGCGCTTTTGGCGCCAAAAATTTTTGAAGGCCTAACTCAAAAATCCGGCTCCATTTGTATCTGAGGAATTTAGTCTAGTTTCACGTAAAAAAAGAATTATGCAAAAATATTAATCGTAGCCGAAGTTATAAGCGTTTGAGTAAAGTGCACTTTGGAAAAAACGCGAACTGAGAAAAATAACGCGATTTGTGGTTTTAAGAGGTTTTTGGACCTCAAATCGCCATTTTAGCAGCAATCAACCCCAATCTTGCAGAGAATACATAACCCTACGCTATTTATCGAATAAAGTTGGTTTCATACAAAAATATTGATATTTGGCCAAGTTATGGGCCAGAATTAGCTTGCGCGACGCGTATGCCCATATGGGCATACGTTTTTCGGCCATAACTCGGCCATTTTTTTGAATATCGACTTCAAATTTTTATAGTAACTCAGGGACCATTATCTATCGATTGCACACCTCAGATCCCGCACAAGTTGCATTTGAAAAAATATGCCCATTTGTGCCCATATTTGGGCACGGCGCCACAGCGCCAGTGGGTCTAGGGGTACCAAACCTGGCCAAAAGTTGGCCCACGGGGTATACCTTTTTTGGGTCAACCGTTATCTCAGAAACGTGTTTTCCCAAAAATTTGGCTTGAACCCACCCCATAAAACATTTCACCCGCGGATTCAAATGCTATTGGAGTTGTGCGTATGGCATATCCTATTCCTTCAATGCAAATTTGATTATAAAAAACTAAATTATAATGCCTGTTTGCATTAACTTAGGCACCTGTATCGTTCCTGCATCAAGTAAGGCGAGCATATTGCGACGGCTATCCCACAATCAGTATGGCATGAACTTCTTTATTTGGCTGCGCATGGACTTATGATTGACACAGACCTCGGAGCTCCTATTCATGAACTTTCTTCTCCTTGTGCCTTCGTCAATATGTTCCATATTTCTGTCTAATCATCGAGTAATTCATTCTATATCCATCATCTCTATTTTCATCATCTTTACTATCGAAACCTTGTGCACAATCGCCATTTTCGTCATTTCTGTCTCATATTTTTGACCATTCACCCTTCACATACTAATCGTTTACTTCTTCATAACTTCAATATAATTTCATCGGCCGGTATTGTAATATCCCATCATTTCCCATGATCTTCCGCCGGCGCCAATCCTCGATCCCTAAACGTCAGTTATCCCTTGGGCGGGTAAAATAAAGAATTCTTCGGCCGGAATTCCACGCTTGCCCCACTAGCAACTTAACTTCTCTCTATTCACACGGCACACCACGTGTTGCTCCCGTTCATGAATTAAGAGGCTGTGTTATCAGTATCCATGCACTCGCTGTCCGTGTGTCCTGTGAAGCGGGTTTTCACATCAGTCAGTTTACTCGCCCGTTCACCACTGACCAACTGACAAGCTGCTCTTTGAAGCAGCAGATACCACTCTGAGATAGCGACGCAGTTTTATGCTGCGCTGTCCCGTATGTTTTTGCGAGCTGACATGGTAACTATTATTTTAATCAATCTGAAAAGCGTTAACTAAGCGGGCCAATTTGCGATTTACGTGTTTCAGCACCGTTTGTTGATTGCCATCTGGCGTATTCCGCTTTCTGTTTCAGTGGGCTTTTTAATGATCTCTACTTTTGCCTTCAGGATGTGGATGTGTTTTCCCCATACGTGCCGTCAACTGTTATATTTCATCCCCTACAATCTACATACAGAGCATTCATGTTCATAGGTAAGTTACAAGAGCGACTTTTTCTGCATTTTACGGTACTTGGAACAGTTGTAGTCAACTAATGATTGTAGGCTATCATATTTTTTGTAAAAATCTATGCCGTTTCCGTAACACAATGCTATTAAGCTATTAGATCCTGATCTGTTGAACCTTTATTTGCAGTCACGTATCTTTTAACTATTGTAATGTGAGGCGATAAAGGCACTGGCAAGGGCCAAAAATTCAGGCGGAAATAAAATTTCTCATATTCTCCCTAAAACTTCAATTCAAAATTTTGGGCAAGACTGATATCACATAGGGAGGAACTTTCCCGGTTATCTTCAAATTTGTTTCTCTTTAGACGTGTTTTGCGGCCAGAAGGAAGCGAGATAGCAAAAATCTGAGGCCATTTTGGAAGATATACCGAATAAACTTGTGACTTTTATTTCGAAGGTTTCACTTCTATTCCAACAGCCGTACGGCCAATGACAGGAATCGAAGGATTCAAGTGTACTCAAGCCAGTGACGGTTAAGGAAGTGTAATCCATACTTTCGTCGCCCGAGACTTCGCTGCAATGGGCAGTTCCTCATTTAACCCTCCCGTACAGTTTCCTGCATGCTCGGCTGAGTGAACCGCCGGGCCGCATAGGCTCAAGATGAATACGGAGTAAATCACGCAAGCAGGGTTTCAATGAAGTATACTTCTGCAAATTTGCTGTTTTGAAAAGTCAAGGTTTTATTGGGAATTGTGGGTGAATGCTTTGAGATTAGGACTTCAAAACCTCAAAATATGCAGTTTTCGGCCCAATAATCCGGTAAGTGACAAGTATTCGTTTCAAATTCCTTAATTTTGGCCCAGGGAAAACTAAAATTAAACAAAGGCTGTACAAAGTGCCAAAATCGCCAGAATTAGGATTTTTGAAGAAAAAGATAAATTTTAAAGCTATTCTCGAGAGCTTTGTTTCTAATTTTTGCCTTAAATATACTCCTCTCCGAAATACGGGGTACGAATGATGCTACCTGAACATTGCGTAGCGTAAAAAATATTTGCGTGTTTTAATAATAGCGTGCTTACGAACTGATATATCTTAAATTGACTTAATATTGACTACTTTTTTTAATCTTGATATTTTGATATTATTGACTATTTTGCGGATGAAAGATTATGTTGCTCAGGTAATTTGACAGGGCTAAAATCAGGTGTGTCAGCATTAAAAATAGTGTGGTGAACGCTGGTCCTATATAGTGTTTTCAAAAAGCATATTAATCTTCCAACTATTTCAGGTACGTGTATTTCCGGCTGGTGTTCTGAAATTGGGTGAGTGACAGATTGAAAGAAGAATAGCGACTTTGCATGAGTGTGTGCATATGAGGCTTCCTGGAATCAAGTCAAGGATCTGGATTGAAATTGAAGACCGCTGACAAATGTCGTTTTGTCCTGGTCTAAATACGGCATTATGGGATCAGTATTAGCTTGCGCAGATGCCATAATTTTATCTCGATATGCGGCTGGTACAAAACTCAACCCGGGACTTGCAGTTAATGCTAATCAAAAGTCTGATCATTGGAATTGTTAGGGTGCATCTGCACCATCTGTGTGCCACGTACAGACGGATCTGGTAGTGGAATTGGCATAGACTGTGCTCTGTTTGAGGAACTATTCGGCATATATGTGAATTTCGCGAAAGTTGCTGAATCGAAGGATCATAAATCGCACTCGTTTA
Source organism: Beroe forskalii (assembly GCA_011033025.1). Lineage (NCBI taxonomy): Eukaryota > Metazoa > Ctenophora > Nuda > Beroida > Beroidae > Beroe > Beroe forskalii. The sequence goes on from WFMF01000049.1 coordinate 12,574, forward strand.
TTGGATGAACGTTTCAACCTCATAGATTTGCTTTTGTTTAACCGACTTCGGTGTCAACATAGGATTAGGAAAAGCCCCAATCTGTGATCTGGTATGTCGCACTGTTTCCACGATGGAGTCATCTGCACAAATCTCTGAAAGCTGTTTTTTTGAAGATGGGTTGACTTTTGTACAGGCTCCACTGTCATTTCGGCGATTTTCGCTGGAGTTTAGGATAATAATGGGGTGCTTGGTTCTGGTATCTTCGGCTTCAAGCGCCGAGAGTAAATCTCATCGGCCCCCTATCGGCTGGTTAGGTAAAAGTCCTATCACCTGGAAGAGCATCAATTTTATCCAGCTTCGTGATTCGTGCACCGACCGATCGATGGAAACAGTGAAACTCCAATATAAGGGGCGCAATAAATAAGAAATATCTACGAATAATATATTAGTTTCAGCGGAACATTTGTCAATCGAACCATAAACAATCTCCTTCGTTTCAATACCTCACAATATAACTGCGGACTCGGAAGCAGAGTGCGTTAGGTTCAAACCAGAAACTCTGATTCCTTATCTAGAGTGAGATAAAGTGAGTTAGAGATCACTCAAGAGTTCCAGTTCATCAGCTTGTGCCTCCCTGATCCATGTCGTTTCGACACGAAGCAACGAAACAGTATAGCCTCCGAACTGGTCTGGATCCACACTCCGCTGCCGTGTCCGCTCCAAAAGCAAATCAGGCGCCCGTAACGTTCATCGGTCGATCGAATGGAATTGGTCGATCGATCAACTCCAGTGGAACGAATGATGTGTTTAACTACTGGTCCCTAATGACTTGAATCGTGTTTAATTTAGCAATATTCAGTTGTTTCCCTACTAGCTCAAAGATTTTCTATTTAAAACGCACAAGTCGATCAAATGAAGTTCATCGATCGACCAATTCCATTCGATCGACCGACGAACGTTACGGCCGCCTCATAAACTGGCTAAAACTGAACTTCTCCCGGTCTCTCGGGGGGATATATCCTGGGGATCACGAGATTCCAGGGAAACTTGGAATTAATTAGCTCTCCTCCATTTCCATGCGGTTTAGAGTCAAGTACCAATTTCAGTACTTGCCTTGATAATCCTTTGAGTAGCCTGCCGCCTGTAATTACAACTTCCCCGCCTGTAATTACAACTTCCCCGGTAGCTGCCTTCCGTTCGGTCACATGCCCCTCATTGGGACTCGATCGAGTCCCAAAATAACTCTCCTCACTTTCCCTGTGGTTCAGAGTCGATACAATCTCTTGTGTCTATTAACTGTTTGTAGCTATAAGCAGTGTGTGCTGCGCGCTTCTTGTGGTGAAGTCTTGCTGCAGGGAGCAGCAAGACTTCCAGCTCTTTTTGCTGTTGGAAAGGGCGCAGCACACTTTTGCTCAAGAAAACTGGTAGGTCATTGGGCAGCTCCATCTAAAGTCCACAATCCCATATTTGGGTATCCGATTAGGGATGGATGACAATGATGTTTCTAACACACTGAACAAATCAGGATTTTAAATTCATGATTCAGTGAAGTGCCTAATAAAATGCTAAGACTTGACAACTCAGCTCCTCTATTAATGAGCACCTTGCTCATTTCATCTTTCATCTTTCAAAATACTTATGCTCATCTTGTTAGTATGTTTCATCTTTCAAAATACTATTCAATTATTCCATTTAAGAAACATTTTATGAGCTTAGATAATTTCAGGGATAGAGAATGGGCAGAGCTCCAGTATTTGATGATAGCTCAAGATCTAAAGATGTTCGGTGTGAACTACTTTCTGATTCAGGTTCCAAATAATTCTTATTAAATGTGAGAAAAATCATATCAACAACTCTCAGAACTGCTTATTAAATGTGGAACATCTCTGAGGCATTGTTATCTGGTACTTAGAACTTCCTGTAAGAACTACCTACAGTTAAATTGCTTTGATGTGCCTTATCATTTGCCCTTGCTTATTCGGTTAATCATTTTCAAACAGAACAAGAAAGGTACAGATCTCTGGCTAGGAGTTGATGCTCAAGGTCTCAACATATACGAGAACCAGCAGAAACCAAAGATTGCTTTTCCTTGGAGTGAGGTTAAAAACATATCCTTCCAGGATAAGAAGGTAGATGTTCATTAAATCCTCATTAAATGTTCATCTTTCAATGTTATTTGCTTCATTGAAGTATGATTATAGGTACTGCCACGTCCGGTATATCTTGGGACTGGGCACCTACTTTAATTTGTTTAGCCATGAAGTGTGTTAGGCTTGAACCCCCCCCTTGATGCATTTAAAATCATTGAAGGGTTCCTACCAGTTACCACTTCCAGTATTTCTAATAAATGCCGCCACCTTTCAGTTCATTATCAAACCTGTGAATGAGAAGTCCGAAGAGTTCAAGTTCTTTACAAAAAACATCAGAACTAACACTAAGTAACAGAATGGTTGGTACTATTTGTCGTGACACTGTCCACTGATAATAAATTTTAAAGAAATCATTTTTTTCTTCATATTCAGCTGTTATGTATCTAGATATTAGTGATTTGAATCAATTCCTTTTAAAATCCAATGACATATAATTTGAGTCACTATAAATTATTGTCGATAATCGATGTATGGAAATCACAGAAAAAATACCGTATTACATTGCCAGATCATACGGTCTGGTATGAGAATACAACGTAACGCTGAAATACTGATTCTCCCAGATTCTGCAACTGTGTGTTGGTAACCACGAGCTGTACGCTCGCAGACACAAGGGAGACACTGTGGTTGTTCAAGCTCTTAAACAGCAAGCTAAGGTACTTTACCTGGTATGATTATTTGGATATTATTACACCCATAAATCACCCGAAATCGCACTTGTTGAAGTTCCACTCGAAGTGCCAATCCCTTGAACCTTAGAGGTCAATGATACATTGTAAACCATATAGTTAGATACCTACCCCATAACCGTAATATTCGGTTAGAGCTTTAAATGCTATGAGGGAGGGCATTTCATACATAATCTCGCGTCTAATATACACGTGCTGTTCAGCTCCAATTTTCCATAATATTCAATAATTGTTCTTGTTCCGGCCAGAAATCATGTGCAGTTATTTGAAACTTCACCGGTGCTTTTCTTTCTTGGAAGCTGGGAAAACACCTCAATGAGCTTCATTTATATTGCAATGAAACATTGTGTGTTGTGGTCCACGGTGCTCAAACGATTCTGAGTTTATTGAATTGGTAACAATCAGATTTTCCTGCAACTATTCGTGTGTAAATTTGCATGTATGAACATTGGAGACCGAACTCTGCCTAATTACCAGTTTAATTGACCTACTAATTGGTTTAACGACAAGAAGGATTGGCGCAAATATAATTCAATAATTTACTGAATTTACTGCTTTACTGAACCCAAAATTTGGACAGATTTAAATCTCTGTGAGAGCTTCCTTATTATAGAAACAAGACACGACATGATGTCTGGCTGGTTAGTTGGAGCAGAATTAATTTGTTAATCATACTAATTTAGGCCTAAAATGAAAATGAACAAAAAATTAAATTTCACTTTTCATTAAGTCTGTTGTATTAGTTTCTCAATCTAGCCGTTAGTTTAAAATGAAGTGGAATATTGCCGCGACCAATATATCTTATGTTCAAATTACAATGAGATGCAGAGTTTATAATGATAACACCTCGTTAGGGCAAGCCGGAACAAAAGCTCAATCGGAATATTGGAGCATGACAGCTCCCAATAATTGGAGTATTGTGCTGGGAATTTAATAAAATGCCCGTCACGTATATATACATTATGCTTGATAGAAAATTACACAAGTCACTATAAGCACAATCACCATTTAACGAGAGTCATAGACCATAGTGTTATAACATAGTGTTTATATGACAAAGGTCGCAAAGGAATTAGTGTAAAACACAGGCACCCTTATACAGTGGTCAAATAATAACAGCAGATAATGGAATATTTGATGTGTTAACCTTTAATTCGCGGTAAGTGGAACAAAAGCTCTATCTGAATATTGTGATATAGGTCATCCGTGAGACGTCTCAATAATAGTAGTATTGTGAATTTGAGAAGTTCGGGTCACGTATTGCTTTGATAGCAGTAAGCAGCTTACACGGGCTCCTATCACAATTGTGCATTATGGTCCCAGGAGTCACCAAACCAGAATCCCGAAAAATCCGGTCGGCACTTTTCGAGATATGGCCACGCCCTTTTTTTGACCGTGGGAATTTTTAGTGAAAATCACTAAAAATTCACAAAATGGCAAATAAGGCATGATTATACTCTAATCCCATGTTTTTTGACACGAGAAATCGATTAAAACCATTATCTAAGCTCTAGACCCAATATTTGGGCCAGTAGGGGCCACGCCCACTTTTTGTCGTGGATATTTTGGCTAAAAATCGGAACTTTCCAAAACATTGGAACATAGGCATGATTATACTCTAGACCCATGTTTTTGACCCAAGAAATCGATTAAAACCATTATCTAAGCTCTAGACCCAATATTTTGGCCAGTAGGTGCCACGCCCACTTTTTGTTGACATGATATTTTAGCTGAAAATCGGAACTTTCCAAAACTTTGTAACATAGGCATGATTATACTCTAAACCCATGTTTTTTGATCCGAAAAATCGATTAAAACCACTATCTAAGCTCTAGACCCAATATTTTGGCCATTAGGGGCCACGCCCACTTTTTGTTGACATGGATATTTTGGCTGAAAATCGGAACTTTCCAAAACTTTGTAAAATATGCATGATTATTGATTATACTCTAAACCCATGTTTTTTGAACCGAGAAATTGATTAAAATCATCATCTGAGCTCTAGACCCAATATTTTGTCCTGTAAGGGCCACTTCTTCTTTTGTTCTGGATATTTTGGCAGAAAAAATGAAAATAGGAACTTTCCAAAATGTAAAACGTTTAAACGAAATTAAACATGGACATGATTATACTCAACGTTCACGTTTTTGGTACGAGAAATCTATTGAAGGCATTATCTAATTATCTATGGCCTTAAGCGAATAATCTGGCCAATAGCGATAATACCCACATTCTGTCATGGATTCCAACTGTATATCAGAAATAAAGAATACCAAGTAAAGTAGTTAGTAATTCACCAATATCATAATTTATGATAATAGTTACTCCCTCATACCCCCATATTGAATGTGATGATAATAATCAGAAGATGTAGCTCATGGTAGTTCAGATGAACAAGGCATTAGATGTATGTCAATTAGGAGATTGCTGTTTCGATTCCCATTCCTGAACTTCTGAATACCGTGGTCAGAGAATCTGGCAGTTTGTCAGACTGCGGAATCACGCAGCTCGGTCGTTCATTCAACCCAGTGTACAGAAGAGTGCAGACGCAAGTAGGAGGGTTAATCTCTGTCTGCCTTGAATCTTGATTCTTGCTGATTAATTGACTATACTTGAATCCATAGATTCCTGTCATAAGTTGTAAAGCTGTTAAAAGTTCAACTTACAAAATGAAACAATGTTCAATAAGTTGTGGATGGACAGTGGAAACTGGTAGATTCTACTTCTATAAAAGGGGACGGACCTGCGAGAGGCTCGGGCAGCCGTGAGGCTTTTGAGAAGTGTCTTAGTGTGCTGGAGGACTGTGGGTAGAACGAGTTCTGCTCCTCCCCAGTTTCCAGCAGTGTTATTCCATTGCGTAAGGATTCATCTCCTGTGTCTTCGGGCATGTCAAGTCGACTCCTGAGTCCGAGATACTAAGGATCAATCCTGTCAGTGTTGGCAGACCCGTCGCTTGCCTTGTTAAGTTCAAGATGACCAGTCCTATAGGTCTAGCTTATGATTCTGCTCAGTTTGTATGTAAAAGATGTCAGTTTCTGCACAGAAGTAGGTGCCAAAATACTCAGCCCAAATGATGCCTAGGTAGTAGGTTACAGCTTTACAGGTAAAGAGGTAAAATGATGGAACGCAGAGCCACGCAACATGAGTATTTTGGACAGTGGTCACCAGAACAAACATTAGATTTGGTAAAATTTCAATGATAATTTAAAGCAATTTCGTTTGCAAGCAGTGGACGGAGTGGAAAAAGAGGGCTCTGGTTAGAGTTAAGAGTAAATCAAAATATTATATCTAAGGATTAAAAAAGTCAGGGAGTAGCACTTTCAATTGATTTGTCGTGTGAAATAGGCTATGCTATAATCAAAGAAGCCAAGTAAGGAAGTGAGAGTGGCTGGAATCTATATGGCCTTTCTTTTTCAGCCTTAGATAATGCTTTCAATCGACGTCTGCCAAAATCATGCGTATAATCATGTCCATGTTATAAATTTTTGGAAACTTCCGATTTTTCACAAATTCATAAATATTATAAAATTGGACTTGACCCCGACTGGCCAAAATATTTTTGGGCCTACAGTACTATGATACTTTCAAGCGATTTCTATTATCGAAAAACATGGGTTTACAGTATAATTATGCCTCTGTTGCAACGTTTTGGTAAGTTCCGATTTTTGGCCAAAATATAATCTGAAAAAAGTTAGCGTGGCCCCTACAGGACAAAATATTGAGTCTAGAGCTCAGATGATGGTTTTAATCGATTTCTCGATTCAAAAAACATGGGTTTAGAGTATAATCATGCCTATTTTACAAAGTTTTGGAAAGTTCCGATTTTCAGCCATGTCAACAAAAAAGGGCGTGGCCCCTAATGGCCAAAATATTGGGTCTAAAGCTTAGATAGTGGTTTTAATCGATTTTTCGAGTCAAAAAACATGGGTTTAGAGTATAATCATGCCTATGTTACAAAGTTTTGGAAAGTTCCGATTTTCAGCCAAAATATCCATGTCAACAAAAAAGGGCGTGGCCCCTAATGGCCAAAATATTGGGTCTAAAGCTTAGATAGTAGTTTTAATCGATTTTTCGGGTCAAAAAACATGGGTTTAGAGTATAATCATGCCTATGTTACAAAGTTTTGGAAAGTTCCGATTTTCAGCCAAAATATCCATGTCAACAAAAAAGGGCGTGGCCCCTAATGGCCAAAATATTGGGTCTAGAGCTTAGATAGTGGTTTTAATCGATTTTTCGGGTCAAAAAACATGGGTTTAGAGTATAATCATGCCTATGTTACAAAGTTTTGGAAAGTTCCGATTTTCAGCCAAAATATCCATGTCAACAAAAAGTGGGCGTGGTCCCTACTGGCCAAAATATTGGGTCTAGAGCTTAGATAATAGTTTTAATCGATTTCTTGGGTCAAAAAACATGGGTCTAGAGTATAATCATGCCTATGTTCCAATGTTATGGAAAGTTACGATTTTTAGCCAAAATATCCACGACAAAAAGTGGGCGTAGCCCCTACTGGCCCGAATATTGAGTCTAGAGCTTAGATAATGGTTTTAATCGATTTCGCGTGTCAAAAAACATGGGATTAGAGTATAATCATGCCTTATTTGCCATTTTGTGAATTTTTAGTGATTTTCACCAAAAATTCCCACGGTCAAAAAAAGGGCGTGGCCATATCTCGAAAAGTGCCGACCGGATTTTTAGGGATTCTGGTTTGGTGACTCCTGGGACCATAATGAATCGAAAAAACACCCTAAGTCATTGTTCCGAGTTAGTTCCCTAACTCGTCAAATTTTGCATGTTTTCTACCAGACTAATTAATGGTTGACCCAAAAGGTACACCCCGTGAGCCAACTTTTTGGCCGGGTTTTCAAAAGCGACTTGGACGGGATCTGAGGTGTGCAATCGATAGATAATAGTCCCCTGAGTTACCATTAAAAAAATTGAAGTCGATATCTCAAAAAATGGCCGAGTTATGGCCGAAAAACGTATGCCCATATATGGGCATACGCGCGTCGCGCAAGCCTATTTTGACCCATAACTTGGCCAAATATCGATATTTTTGGATGAGACCAACTTTATTCGATAAATAGCATTAAATTATGTATTCTGTGCAAGTTTGGGGTTGATTGCTGTTAAAATGGCGATTTGAGGTCCAAAAAACCTCTAAAAAACCACAAAATCGCGATTTTCTCAGTTTTTTTTTTTTTTTTCGAAAGTGTGCTTTACTCAATGGCTAAAACTCCAGCTACGATTGATATTTTTGCATAATTCTTTTTTTACGTGAAACTAGACTAAATTCCGCAGAAACTAATAGAGCCGGATTTTTTCCTGTTCCCAATCGCGTTTTTGTTTTACAAAAAGGCATTGAGAATAGGTTAGCAGAGATCGTGTTTTGTGGGGCTTGTATGCATACTACCTTTACACGTACTGTTAAATCTGAAATAGGTGGTGGTGTGTCGTGGTGGTGTGTCGTGGTGGTGTGTCGTGGTGGTGGTTGGTACATTTTCATGCATCCAACTGCTCCTTTATATCACTCGAGTAGCTTGGTGTAGTGGCATCCTTTGCATTGTGGGCTGCAGCCCTTACCTTAGTAAGGGCTGTATTTGATATATCTGAACATGGGTGTGAAATAAATCTTAATCTAGGTTTGAGGGTTGGATCCGACAGCATATAGGTCAAATATATACAACGAAAAAAAGTTTCAAAAATTTTCGATGCGGAAACCCATTTTTGGCCACGCCCATTTTGGGCAGTGGCCAAAAAATGAATCAACGATATCTCAGCTTCTGTTTGAGGAAAAGTTATAAATGACCACTCTAACCGACGTAGAATTTTCGGTTTTGGTAGGATAGAACATGGTTTCAAGGTTCTATCTCAACCCGTTCCCGAGATAATCCCAAATTTGGCCATTTTGGCTGTCCGTCAGGCCCAATTTGGGCATATGGGCAGCTTATGAGATGGAGAACATCATAACCATGTAACTCGACTGAAAATGATCGGTACTGGAAATGAATTAAAAGTACTTAAGGTAATAGATTTATATTATTATAATCTAGGATTATTGGTATTTGATTACTTCTCAAATGAAAATTTCCCTGATTCTTTAAAATTTAAATTTTCCAGCTTTCTACCAGAAACTAAATATATGAACACAAGAAGCTGTGGACGAAATTTACAATATAATGTGCCTAACAATATAAAAAATTACAGAAAACCAACAACTGCAGCCTCCATGTTCTGGAATTCATTACCGAATGATATAAAAGCATGTCGTACGAAAGCGTCTTTTAAATCCAAACTTAAAAAATTTTTATTAGCCAAGTATGCGGGTTGAAAGATAACTTGCTAGCGAAGATCGCAAAGGCTTGAAGCCTTTGATTGAATCTAATCATCTATAGATATATCGGGTAGCGCGTTGGCCAGCAATCTGATGTTGCGCAGCCCACCTATTTTTAAAATAAAACCTGTTCAAATTTACACCCAAAACCCCCTTTACCCCTTAAACTCTAAAATATCAAAACGTTATTCTTAACGGGGCTATGAACAACTAGTATTTTGAACATGTTTGTTTTTGTAAAATGAAGAATAAATCAGTTTGAATTTGAAATTTGAATTTGAATTTATGAGGGTAGAGCATGGTTTCAAGGCTCTATCTCAAGCCGCTCTCGAGATAATCACCAATTTGGCCATTTTTGCTGTCCATGAAGCCCATTTTGGGCATTTGGACAGTTTATGAGATGGAGAACATCAGAACTCTTGAGTTCTGCAATAAAATAAATCTTGTTTTCTATTTATGGTTTTTATTTATTTCCGATGTAAATAAATAAACTATCATGTGGCACAGAAAGTAAAGTGACGATCAATTAATTCTTATCGAATCCTCTGTCGTTTTCATGCACACTCGCCTAATCGGGACCATATTGGTTTAGATCATCGCCCTATGGGTCATAACTAGGGCTTACGCCATAACTTGGGCTTACGCCACTTTGGGAAGTATCCCAAAATGGACCCGATAGGCATGTGTCAGCACTTTCCCACTAGTGCGAACCGCCGATTCGGCGCCGATCAGCGCCGAATCGGCGCCTATAGGCGCCTATAAGTTTTTTTCGGCGCCGATTCGGCGCCTATAGGCGGTACCGCTTTTAGGCGCCTATAGGCGCCTATAATTGACATTCTCCAATTTTTCGGCGGTCATCGGCGCCTATAGGCGCCGATAAGCGCCTATGCACCGCCTATCGGCGCCGTCGGCGCTTTTCGACCGCTTATCGGCGCCTTAGTTTTCAACCGCCTATAGGCGCCGATACTGTTTCTTCATCCCCGGCGCCGATTTTGCCTTCTAGCAATCTGTGTTCTTCCACCTTTTTTCGGCGCCTATAGGCGCCTATAGGCGCCGATGAATTAAAACAGTCCTAAATTGGCGTGCGCTTTCGTCAGGTTAGGGTTTGGGGTTAGGGTTAGGGTTTGGGTTAGGGTTTGGGTTAGGGTTTGGGTTAACCCTGACCCTAACCCTAACCCTAACCCTAACCCTAACCCTAACCCAACCCTAACCCTAACAACCCCAAGCCTAGCCCTAATCCTGACCCAAATGTGGAAGACATACCGTGCAACGATGTTGCGGGCCAATTTAGGACTACTTTAATTCATCGGCGCCTATAGGCGCCTACAGAATTTAGGCCAATGAATGTAGGTCATTGACTCGGAGCTCAGCTAATAAAACTCATCCTCGCTCCTTCAGGACTGTCTTAATTCATCGAAAAAAAGGGAAGAATATCGGCGCCTATAGGCGCCGATACGTAAGATGAAAACAGCATCGGCGCCTATAGGCGCCTATAGGCGGTTGAAAACATAGGCGCCGATAAGCGGTCGAAAAGCGCCGACGGCGCCGACAGGCGGTGCATAGGCGCTATCGGCGCTTATCGGCGCCTATAGGCGCCGATGACCGCCGAAAAATTGGAAAATGTCAATTATAGGCGCCTATAGGCGCCTAAAAGCGGTACCGCCTATAGGCGCCGAATCGGCGCCGAAAAAACTTATAGGCGCCGATTCGGCGCTCATGATCGGCGCCGAATCGGCGGTTTGCATTAGTGGGAATGTGCCCGGGAATCAAACCCTCAACGGGAATCAAACCCACAACGGGAATCAAACCCTCAACGGGAATCAAACCCTCGACGGGAACCAAACCCTCAACGGGAATCAAACCCTCGACGGGAACCAAACCCTCCATGGGCCCAATAATCCATGTATGTGGGAACTATGCCCCCTTCTGGCATCAAACCAACCAATACCATACCATTACCCAACAGCTCCCAGCCCTTTCGGCTACCTCGAAAAGTATAATGCAAACTTCTTCAATTGTAACAATTAAAACGTCGTGTTCTTGTGATATTTCAATGAATATATCATTCATCATAGTCATACATTCTGAGAAGTTTATTGGTTAGAACATACAACTGACACACAACATATTCATATCACTAAGCTCTTATCTTAGCTAAATCTATAAATAATTGAATTAAATTAATTAATTGGAAAATGCAATGCACTGAATATATTATACGATAATCTACTGTCTGCTATAATGTGAAATACAATATACATTATACAATATACACAGCAATTGGCAATGTCAAGGCACGAGCACTGTACTCAGTACACGGTGACGTAATGACGTATGTGAGCTAGTAGAGAGAGAGAGTTCCCGCTCAAACCTATGCTTGTCAATACGTCACTGCATACCAAAACTCTGTTGCTCAGTGACTCTGTGTCTTGACCTTGTCAATAGCTGGGGAAAATTCTGCCCTTCAGTTGGTCTTGATACGTTGGTAAATTGAATAAAGAATAACGGTACTGATTTCAGTTTATCATTAATTAATGTTCCATCATCGTATTCCTGTATATATAAGCTTTCTTTAATTTTGCGTTTAAACATTTTTACTTTCAAACGTTAGTATATCACAATCCTCAAACGTAATTTGGCAGCTTGGTTGCCGCCAAGTGTTTTCCAACTTCGGTCATACCAGTTCCACTTGTCTTCATGTGTTCTTCAAACCGTGTTCGAAAGAGCACGACAAGTCTCACCAATATCTACCGTCGCCCACAACTACAAGTGATCCTGTATACCAAATCATGTTTGAGGTGTTTGGCTGTCTGTCTTTAAAACTGAACTTATGACATAATTTAGAATAACTGTTCAAATAAATTAACTGACATTTCCCCAGTAAATCCTTGCTAATACATTGTTTGACTTTCTTATTCTTATTCATCAATGTATGAAGACCAACAGACAGCCAAAACACCTCCAGCTGATTTGGTAAGGTCAAGACAGATGAGTCACGAGGCAAATAGAGTTTTGTGGTTGCAGTGACGACATTGACGCTATAGGGTTTGAGCGGGAACTAACGTTTGGTAAAAATGTTTACTAAATGCAAAACCATGACTACAACTAACAATAACCACGACAAAACCACACTTAACTGACATAGTCCTGCACAACTCAACCTGATGCTCTGATGGACTCTCAGAGCCCAGTGTTAGAGGGACATGGCATCCAAGCCATTCTTACCAAGGGATCACGGTAGTCAATCTTCGGAGGGGCGCCCCCGACCATTTGGTGCTCACTGCTCCCAGGAGCACCACCATCTGGCACCCAGGTAAGGGGTTACTAGCTTGCTAGAGTGCATCCAGATGGGTCCCAGCAGAGCTCTCTACAATGGAGAGCTGCCACCGTCACTCGCGTAAGCGGTGGCGTGTGGTCTGTGGATTTTGCACCAAAAAAAGGTGAGAGTTCTCACCCTTAGCACGATAGGCACGGCCGGAATCGAACCACCAACCTCTCGATTGGAAGCACGACGCCCTAAACCACTGCGCTACCTGGCCACCTATACATCACACTGGTGTCAACTAAAACTATACCTCACACTGATATCAGTTTTACATCACACTGTTATCGATATACCTCACACTGGTGTCAACTAAAATCACAGTGGTGTCAACTATACCTCACACTGGTGTCAACTAAACCTGACAGTGGTGTAAACTATTTTATATACTTCATCCTCAAACTGTGTCATCCTCACAATCAATCGTCGGTTATAGTACTCTATTGGTCATACTGGTGTCATTGATCCGTCAGAGGTACGCCTAACCTCTAAAATATACGATCATTAATAACGATGCTGTTTTGAATACGTAACTCAAAACTGTCATTCTGATTGATATTTTTGATGCGATAAAATAGTACGATTGTTCGTCGGAAGAGTGGGGACATTTGAAACCGTCGAGGGAAGTACAGAGACTAAGATGACGTAAGAGCTGGTCTGGTGGTACTCTGAGGCCGGCTTTTAATTGGCCGGGTGTCCTGTGACCTAGAAGGCCCAACGGGCCTTCTCGTATTACTATATTAGACTAGGCTGCTAATCGAAAAAACTCGGCGCAATAAGTATGGCCGGCTATGTCACTATGAACTTACCCGGGGCAGTAAGCACGGGGTCTGCCCAATTTAATGGTCGATTAAATTGGGCAGACTGGAAGAAAACAGATTTTTAAAAAGTGGAAACAGAAGTGGAAACCAGGAAACATTATTCCTAACCACAACCATAACCCTAACCATCACACTAAACCTAACTGTTTATGGTTAAGATAAGGTTTAGCCATGATGGTTCGGGTTATGTTAAATGGGATATCTATTATTATAATCGAGAGAGGTAGTTATAAGTAGGAGCCTCCGCTCTCCCAGAAAATCTGACAAACTAGGAGTTGACAAACCGCGATTTTTTGCAGGGTGGTAGAACAAAGGTTTCTTCGTATTGCTACATTCTTCTTTTCTGCGTAAAGGCTTTAGATTTTTTGTGTTTAACGCTCAAAGTTGGAAAAAGGGTCCCGAAAAACAAGATCGAGTTTTAGATTTGATTCACCAGTTGCGCACGTTGCTATGGATACATGGGCTAGCGCGCGCAAAACTGCACGTGCATTTTCACGATGAATCTGCCATTTCGTTGTTGTATAATTTGGAAATGTTTCCACTGTTGAAATTCATAATTTATACGTTCCCAATAGAATTTTCGAGTTCGGTAAAAAGTTTTTGACCGAAGACTAACTCTTATCACCGTCGTAGGAGAAATGGTAAGAGTTGTTCCATTATGAAAATTAGCGGTAATTCTTTCAAGAAAACAATTCGATGGTTTGCTGCGAGAATTCGACGGAATGAGGAATTCAATTATTTACTGAAGCTAGAAGTGGGTTATGAAAAGACAAAAATGCAAACAATTTTGATTTCAATGAGCTCGGATTCAAATTTGTTGCCCATCTATTCTCCTAATCTGAACTTAAGATTAAAAACATTATTTTTGAGTTCTTCTTATTTAACAGCTGTTTGTTCGAGGTTAATATGCAATCGTAAAATTTGGTCTATATTTTCATTTATTTTCAAAGCCCTTATGTGAATATTTCGTAATTTCGTTACGTTGCACCCCCACCCCCAGTAACAAAAAATTGTTTCAATGACTAACTTAGTGTAAGATATCACATTTGACACTTCCAAACTTAAAAAAACCGCAATTGTTCATTTTATTCCAATTTCATACGTTTCAATTGTTTTTGTCATTAATTTTCATAATTCAATATTATTATTTATGAAACTTGCGTTGTGGCTCATGAATTTTGGAAATACTGCGTACTTTAATGTCCATTTTTTCAACTTTTCAAGCCTAAGAAACCAGGGTCCTGACTAGGGCAATTATATGCTGGCATGGTGGTGCCCTGTAGCCAGCATTGAAAGGGTCGGGTGTCCTGTGACCCAGAAGGCCCAACGGGCCTTCTAGTAACTATATAAGACAGAAATAGCACTACCACTTCTGTTTCCACTTTTTGAAAATCGGCGTTCTTCCAGTCCAATTGAATGAATTTCAGTAACTGACCCAGGTAAGTTCAGAATTTTTGATCACGTGACATAATCGTCAATACTTTTAAATGGCAGTATTGCGCCGTGTTTAATGTGTACATCCGCAGGGCCAGCCAGGCATACCGTCTGGCTGGCCTCACTCTGTCATGTTACCTTGCTAAACCCAGGGCCAGCCAGGCATACCGTCTGGCTGGCTTCTGCCATGTTACCTTGCTAAACCCAGGGCCAGCCAGGCATACCGTCTGAAGCAGGAACTGGAGAGTGCCAGGGAACGAGAGAAGGTTGCTAAGTGCAAACTGATGGAGATAACACAGCAAAGTGTGCTTCATGACCAGGCAAGTGCAGCTAGTCATTTACTTGGAAAACTGGAAAATTTTCTAGTGATTCTACTGAGTTATTCCTGCTTATAGGAACAATTTCCCAATCTTCACCCGAATTATCACTAAATTTATTTATGAATCGTTGCTTTCAGGCGGACATAATATCGTACATTGACCGAGAGGAATCCCTCAATAATAACGGCGATAACGAGGAAGGAGAATGTGCTAGGTGGGTAATGAAAATATCATATAAGATTTGCCTTTTTGAAACGCAAGGAAATATTTTCGTTGGGTAATGAAAATATACTGTATACTGTAGGTAAATAATTCATATTTTTGAGGGCTGCCCAGCTACAAAATGAAACTGCAGATGAAGATTTATTAATCTTCAGCCTGGATGCTTAATAACGCTTGATTCCAAAAATCAAGTTTTCCATTTTATACCACCCTGAAAAAAATCAGGTGATTTCAGCTCCAATTTCACATTTGTAATTTTCTAACTGAAAATGAATTGCGCTAAGAGGTTTCATGCAGGCGCTAATCATGAAAATTGAATGACGGCCCGGATGGGCAGGTACTAGAATGAAAACCATTGAAGATTTTTTGGCGCGCTGTTTCATGTTTTCATTACCAAGGGGTCCATTTTTGTTACGCAATTTTTTTGCTGTTGACCATCGTCGCACCTTATTATTGTTGCATCCCGTCTCCTTAAGAGGTCAATAATCATGAAAATTGACACGATGGGCAGGTACTAGAATGAAAAAGATTGCAGATTTGGATTCAGCTTGAGCATCTAATTCCTTGACAATCAATCCATCGTCACACTTAAATCATGAATTCATTGTCAGTTAGATGCTCGAGTTTGAAACATTTATAAATGTTTCAAACTCCAATCGAAACCATGAAAATCGATAAATATTTTGAATTCATTATTTTAGTGTGAAAAGATTTATCTATGAAATCGATCTAGCAAGTTTTTGAAAAAGAATCAATTTCAAGGTTAGAATTACCTGAGCATTGAACCCAAATTCCTGTCAGCTAACCGCAGTGTATAATTCACTCGATGCCACTACACCAAAATACGCCGACTTGACTGATATTATAAAGGACTCATATTATAAAAGAGCAGTTGAATGAATTCTTACGTCATTTGTGGAAATTTCTCCCCCATTTTTAGAGATTTCTCCCCCATGTTTTAGAGATTCCTCCCCCACCCGGGCAATCCTCCGAACCACGTCCATTTCTGACCGTCTCATTTGCCTTTTTGTGAAACAAAAACGCAATTGGAGAGAGGAAAAAATAACGAATTTCAAGAAAAACCCGCCGAAAATCGACTACTGTATTTCCAAAATTTGTGAAAACAATTCGAAGTTTCGATTTCCAAGCGCCCATAATTATCTCCACCCTCATATTATATACCTTCTGCCCGCCTAATAACTATAATGTTGAGGCAAATTATGTCCTATTAGCCGCTATAAGTAGCATTATTATCTTGAAGAATTGAGAAATAAAACCCACTTTTAATGCAATATTTTAACTTTCAAACAAATTCGACTCATGGATCACTTGTGTTCATCTGAAGTCGTCCGTTAGTGTTGCTCTCTTACTACAGACACTCTTCACATACCATACCGTCAATGAGCTCCCCAAGCTCACTTACCAACTTTATTTTGTCTTTTTCCTCAGGTAACATGAGTTCCTGGCTGGTCCTCATCTTCAGCACGTCGTTAAGAGAGAAGCAGTAGCCAGATGCTGATATCTCCTTTATGGAGTAAGTCTCGGAGCCCTCCAGATCGATCCTTATTGCTGTTGCCATCCCTGTCAGATCAACCCTCCCAATCTGCCCTGAAGTCTCTGCGTTCGTCTCATTTCCCACAATGTACCGCACTGTTTGCGTTCCTTGTACGCCATTCTCCCAGTCAATGGTTACATTTTCCAGCACGCATATGCCATCCAAGGAGATTTCCACCCAAGATGGATTGGTAGTGCTGGTCCAGACGGTGCTTTCATCTCCATCCACTAGGTTCTGAGCTGTTCCTTCAACGTTACTTGTCACTGGTCGAGATAGGGTAACTATTTCTCGTATCGAATCGTGCTTACCCAGGATCTCAATTTGATAAATTCCAACAGTCCAAGGACTCAACTTACCAGAAGGTGTGATACAATACATCGGGTTTTCTATCATTTTTATATCGAGCCTTACTTTAGTGGTTATTCCGTCCCATCCTGATATAAATGATTTCCTTTTACCCGTTTTTCCCTTCAGGGTTTCGTCTGCTTTACTTCGCACTTTAATGAAGTTGCCGTATATTTCTGCACTTAAATCCCAGTCAAGTACATTTGTAAAACACGATTTTTTCCAAATTATTTGGACTTGATCGATGGTGAAAGTGCCTTGGAGGTCTATTTCAGCCCAGGAATTCTCGTCTGTTCCAGTAAACCAACTATTACCGCTTAAGACGAGTCTATTGTCTACTTTATCATTTCTAAAACTTGTGTTACTGACTGCTGGTTTTGCAAAGGCAACATTTTCTTGGGGTTTATGCTCAAAGACCTTCACGACAGCTGCCATCTTCAAAGCCATTGCACTACTATCCATGGTTTGTGGCGTGGTAAAACCTTCGCTAAGGGCAAGGTAAAGTTCGTAATTCTGAGGACAGATGGAGAGTGCGTCTTCAATCAGCATGAAATTGAAAGTTGGGTCTACGATGGATGCTAAAATCCGCATTTTCTCAGACAGACGATATGAATTGGTATCCTGCTGGGCCTCGTTCATGAGGAGTAGGTAATGAGCTGCTTTTCCCCAAAAGAGGTTGTATGCTTTCCTCATCCAACTTTCCTGCCAACCTCGGATCTTGTTGCGTAGTGTCCACGTTCCATTATAGTATGTAGTAAAAGCACAGTGGCCTGGCTGCGCCAAGTTAGTTGCTGGCATCCCAAAGGCCTCCGTTACTCCGGCTCCGAATTTACAGAATGTACCACAGACTCCCCCGTATTTATACATGCCTGCTAGACTCCACTTTGCCGGTTCTTTAGTAGGGTCTTCTGCCTTCTGAGCTCCAGTTCCTCCATACTCTATCATATTGAACACTGCATCCCCGATTGTTGCAGCTGTACGGTATTCTTCTGCGATATTTTCTCTGGCCCACACGTAGTCCTCATCAGGTTGCATTCCATTTACTACAAACCTCATCTCCCACACGTTGAGGTGGAAGAATTCATCGAATAGGACGCCTTCATCTGCCCACTTTGCAAAGTTATGGTACCTGGCAATGCCGTCAATTGGTTGCGATAAACTCTGTCAATCACCTCTTCCACAAAGGTCAGTGCTACTGCCACAGCCAGGGTGTGCTTGACTCCCTGTTTGGCGTGAGGATCCTGTTTTATAATCTCAGCCAGGATGTCTACTGCCTTCCCGCATCTATTGAGATACATGCCACCAGTTGTGAAGAAAGCTTCCATTGTAGCCTTATCGCTGTAAATCCACGCCTTAATGTCGTCACTTAGGTCCAATGATTCACCATTCTCCACCAAGCATTCCAGCAGCAGCATTTGGAATATATCAAAGGATTCCTCACTTTTTGCGTAGTTTTCAAATTGACTCAGTTCGTCAAAATCTCCAACATTCGCTTTGATTTGCGTTATTTTTGCATTCAGCAACTCCTGTGTTTCTGAAAGGTTATGCTGCCATTGGTTATACCAGAAAAATGGGTTAAAACTCACAATTAACTGGCCTCAAACTCCCTACTAGAAGTGAACTGACAGAGTGAAGTTATGTCACAGTGATATGGTTAAATTGTGTCGCACTTAAACGAAAAAAGAAATGGTACGAGAGTGAAATAGTGCCATGGTGAACTGAACATATTTGAGAAAACTGGTACCTTTGTATGATATGGTGTCTTAGTGAATGGCGTCATATTCTATAGAATGAACTGTGATAGAGAGAATAGAAAAATAAACAGAAAAAAAGACAGTTGGATACCAAGATAAGTAAATATCTAGGGCTGATGGTTACTTTACTACTTATGATTTATCATAAGTATTAAAGTAACCATCAGCCCATTTACCATCATTTGCTGCTCCATTCCTTTTATCAGTCGTCTTTGAATCAATGAAGATTCCTTCGTTTCTGAGGGCTTCAATTTCTGAATCCACGTCATAGTGTTCATCATAATCGTCCAGATAATCAGTAGACTGAAGGGTTTATTATCAACATAATATTGGTATGTAATGCAATTATTACTGTAATCAGTTCCAAGCGTTTTATTTGACCTGTTTGCGGATCTGGCGTCTAAAACATCTGTCAAGGCTTGATTTTTTAATTCAAAGGGTAGATAATGTCCAGTTGTATGCTTGTTATATTCCTACATTTTTAGATCTGCAAGCATATTGTATAATATTATCACTATAAAATCAATATGAATTATTTAGATTATAAGTGAAAATTAGGTTATTTGGTTGGTAACTGGGAAAAAGGTCCAATACCTTTTTTTTGAAGGTTTTACTTCTATTCCAACAGCTGAAAAGGATTTAAATTATCCACAGTGACGGTTAAAGAAGTGTAATCCATACTTTAGTCGCCCGAGACTTCGCTTGCAATGGAAAAAATCCCAAAACCTGTACGCTTTCATTAAAACTTTGCAATAGGCCTCGAACTTTCTGCTTCACGTCTTAATAATATGATGTTTCGCTGCCGGGTATTCAATGTTCCCTAGACTTGAAATATCACGGTTCGTACTTACATTACCTATATTTGGCACAACGTACTGAAACTTTGAAAAGTTGATAACGAGTAGTGGTATTTGGAGTAATTTTGACTTACCTCGTAAAGCAGAGTTGATGAGATGTGTAACAGTAGAACAAGTAGTAGGAGAATAGTCCTACTACAGCTTCCTTGCGTGGACATTGTCGACCTGTTAATATTCAAATTCAAATTTGGTTTATAACATTTTAAGGGGCTGAGATTCCTTCAGTCGATTTCCTATTTTTCAAGTGATTCTTATTAAAGTATCAAGGAGAACTATGAGAAGTTATGGAAACTTATCCTAACAAGCAAAGAAACTGGAGAGGCGTACTAGGTGAGTTTAGCCCATCCATGAGCAACTGAGGCAGTTGCTCTAGGTATTGCTCAGTGTTAACTGACTCTGGTTGATGGAAATGAATCTTTTATATTTTTCTTATCTTTTCAAAACATAATAGATAAAACATGTGAATAAAATGTCACAATTTAATGTTTTGTTCTCAATAACCATCTGTCGTTGTAGTTAACTGCACTGGTTGATGGACATGAATCGTTATATATTTTTCTCATATTTTAAAAACATTATAATAGATGAAACATGTGAATAAAAATGTCATAATCTAATGTTTTGTTTCCAATAACCACCTGTCCTTCTAGTTTGAACTTTGATGTGTGACTAACAGCCCGCAGCTCTCAAACAAGTCAACAAGCAATTGTTCCCCCTATATAGCCATATAATGTTGTTTTGTGAGCGTTTTATTGGTAACATAAACAGTTGGCTGCAGTCACCAACTGACAGCTTTTAATTATTCAACCGGCTTAAGTGTCATTTTAGCGTCTTCAGGTGACTAAAATAGGTTCTTAGGCGTCTGCAGTCACTGACTAGGTATTCAAAACACTACGAGCCGCCGTTTTATTTGCATTGTTGCATTGTTGTAGATAAAGCATATAATAAGCAGCTGACCATCTTGACAATGATGACTTAATGTGACCCCTACTAAGCTACTAGTCGTTACACACCGCGGCACTTTTCAGGGAAATTTTCTATGGGAATTTTTTGGAGAACTTCTCAACGAAAAAATGAATTCGAACATTACAATTTCATAAGGCTCTGCAGATTCAAAAGTTCAGACATGTTTCCCTCAAAAAACTAAAAAAAGGGGTAAAAGTTGGCCCATAATTATGATCAGACCTAACATTGATCATATTCGAGTCTCATGGACTGTAATGACTTGATAAAGAAAAAATCTCAAAAAGCGATATATTTTTCCTTGATGTTTACACGTTGCCATCCTGGAATAATGGAATGCAGTTTTAATATCAACAAGAATTACGTTACCTCGTTTTGTGGGCGCTATATTATCTCTCCTACGTGCTTGAATTAACGCGCGCAGATGATTACACGTGGGTGAATTCGTTAAACGTGGCAAATGATTGCGCGCGTTCCCGCATATTCGTAGAACTCGTTTGAAGACTCGTTTAGCTGCGCGACGTTTCAATTTTCAGTTCATTGGGACCATTTTTATTGCGCATTGCATTTTCTTTGGGATCGTTCACATATTACGTAATCAATTTTGGACGATTTTCCCCCCCTCCCCAAATCAAGTTTTCAGTATTTTATTTGTTAAAAACATGCAGTCATTTGAGGGTGATTACGTATGGAACGACCCTTATTTAAAAAAAAAAACTGAGCGAGGGTAAAATTTTCTGAAAACTACCTTTGTCCTTTACTGTGCTAGCAACTAATCAGGAGGCAGTATTCGCGTTGAACGTGTGCGTTCCCTTGATAGATGATGTCGTGTGTGCTTGGTCACACGTACATGATCTAAAAGTTTGAACTCTTCAATCACAAGCCTGGGTCATGGGTGGGGGCTGTCAAGACTCGAGTCTTCAAACCACGATACCGAGACACCTGCCAATCTTCCATTCAGATAAAAGTTCGGGTAGCATCGGCCGTGTAGGTGGACCCGGCGTGCGTGTAGGGGTCGAGTAGTAGAACCTGTCCACGTTGTGACTCAACTCAAAGTCTTCCAACCTGAAATGAGGATCAGGAATGAGTGAAGGAGTAGTAGAACCTCTCCAGAGTTTAATAAGGCATTTGACGATTAGAGGGAAGTTGTCTGTTTCACCCCACGCTGCACAGTTGGAGGAATTATGCCGGATGCTGAAAAGATATTTCATGTGGCGTAGATGAACTTGTTCCATACCCAACTTTGCTTTTTTAGAAAGGCAATGATTGATGTTATGATGCATGAAATGAGGATCAGTCCGAGTGAGACAGTGAGTGTACACGCTTAACTGACACCAGTTACCAGAACGTCACACGATGTGTCTCTGACACCAGTACGTCGCACGATGTGTCCCTGACACCACTATTCCGCACGATGTGACCATGACACCACTATGTCGCACGATGTATCCCTGACACCACTATGTCGCACGATGTGACCCTGACACCACTATGTCGCACGATGTGACCCTGACACCACTATGTCGCACGATGTATCCCTGACACCACTATGTCGCACGATGTGACCCTGACACCACTATGTCGCACGATGTGACCCTGACACCAGTACTTCGCACGATGTGACCCTGACACCACCGTGTGGCATTACGTGTCCTGGATACCATTATTTCCCACTAGTAGAAGTGATTCTACCGAGTCTGGGGAAGGATGTGATAACCTTAACGTGTAGAATTTCATGATAAGCCTGCAGAGAAAGGCATGCCATCACCAGCGCTCCATACCATACCTCGACGGTGACCAAACCCCCATAATTTGCTAATTATCCAGGCATAATCAAATGATACTCCTGCTATCCCGTGGTACGCATATCACTCCCATCAGGTGATTTCAACGGATAAGGACGCGATGCAGAAGTGGTAATTTCATTTTATTATATTCAAGACCGCTTTGTTCGAGGGTAAATGTTTTTAAATAAATTCGAAGCATTTTTCCTTTTGATGCAACGTTAAAGACGGTTTTTCGTGGCTGTTTTACTTATGTAGTTATGTGAGCCATCCTAAACTTCTTAATCTGACAATCTTAAGTAGCTGGAAATGGTTATATAAGGTTATAAGGTTGTAAACATATATTTCTATTTCTACGCATAACATTTATAATCACAATTATAAATCAAATTTGAGGCATCGTCCAAGTTGGAATGTCTGCTACAAAGGTTTCCGTTCCCTGCAACTTTGGTGTGGAGAATCTCCGTGACGAATTCCATGGAAATGTGACCGTGGAATTCGAGGATTCCACCTCCATGATGGCCAGTTCCCTGATTTTGTCGTGGAACAGTGAGGTGTTCACCCGAATGTTCACAGAGTACAGACAGACCACTGTAGAGGTTAAGGACTTCTCCAAGGACGTTGTTGTAATGTTCCTGGAAAGCCTTTACAGTGGCGACCTTGTTCTGGAACAGAGCCATTTCAGAGAGATGAACAAGATATCTCACGCTTTCAGAGTGAGATGGATGTCTGAGAAATGCACTGCTGCATTCACCCGATTCTGTGAGTCCTGCTCACAGAATTTCAAGGAAATGGCGTTTCTTTTCGACGTGGCTATTTACTCTGAAGCTACTCTGAAATGCAAGGATTTGATGGAGGTTGTGAAAGCCACATTTTCCAGAATTGAGAATGTGGCTGAACTGTTTGTGAAGCAGTATCTGAGAGAAAACTTCGTAAACATCAAGACAGTGACTGTGGCACACCTCCTTGGAATGTGCGATGGGCAATACATTCCAGTGTTGCGAGCTGTGAAAGAGCATATCCAGATGGAAGAAGGGATAACAGCCACTGTCCACGCTGTGTTTTCTAATACAGATGTGATGCAGTGCTTGGTGAACAACACCCAGTTATACGACGATGTGATGGACGTGCTGTTCAAAAAGTTTGATAATACGAACCAGAAAGATCTGGACTTGGTTAAAAGTTTGACTAAGGCTCTAAGACACCAGGATGGTGCATCTTCGAGTACCCGTGATGCGACTGTGAGGGAATCAGGTTATACCACGATTCCAAATTTATTCTCCGATGGGAAGCTGTTACGGGACGTACCTGACGAGGGTATTGTGAAAGCTCTGTTGGAGGTACCTGGAATCAATACCTTTATGGTCCTAGAATATGCGCATTCTTGTGGGAATGAAACTCGTCGTAGAGAAATACTGGAAAGTATTCCTGGTATTTGTACTGCACGATCTCTGTGTATGGTGCCTAGACTGTTTATTAAGAGATTCCGTTTTCCTGAACGCTTACAGAACTTATCTCAATCAGTGGTATCTGACAGTGACACAGCGGTTATTGTTGGTACAGAGAAGACAACATTCGAACAATTAATAAACACTGAACACTACTACAAGTTCGTATTCCGTCACCCTCAGTGTAACATACAGAACTCAGAATGTGGGTTTATTCTGAAGGTAACTCCAGCTTCACGGAAAGAAACTGGTAAGTTTAACATGGAGCTAAAAACGGATGATAAGGACTACCCTGCTGACTTGCACTGTCACAGATGCTATCAGCAGTGCTAACATACACCTTGTTATTGAGCAGTACTACGATGGTAGATGGTCTAAAAGGTGCATATCCTGGTGGGGTAGATCGGAGTACGACAGGGTGTGTAGAATAGGGATTTCTTCGTCAATTTAATCAGAAATAGGACGAGTAGAGTGGTTACGAACATCTTCAATTGTAACAATTAAAACGCCGTGTTCTTGTGATATTTCAATGAATATATCATTCATCATAGTCATACATTCTGAGAAGTTAATTGGTTAGAACATACAACTGACACGCAACATATTCATATCACTAAGCTCTTATCTTAACTAAATCTATAAGTAATTGAATTAAATTAATTTATTAGAAAATGCACTGAATATATAATACGACAATCTACTGTCTGCTATTATGTGAAATACAATATACATTATACAAGATACACAGCAATTGGCAATGTCAAGGCACGAGCACTGTACACAGTACACAGTGACGTAATGACGTATGTGAGCTAGTAGAGAGAGAGAGTTCCCGCTCAAACCCTATGCTTGTCAATACGTCACTGCATACCGACACTCTGTTGCTCAGTGACTCTGTGTCTTGACCTTGTCAATAGCTGGGGAAAATTCTGCCTTTCAGTTGGTCTTGATATGTTGGTAAATTAAATAAGAATAACGGTACTGATTTCAGTTTATCATTAATTAATGTTCCATCATCGTATTCCTGTATATATAAGCTTTCTTTAATTTTGCGTTTAAACATTTTGCTTTCAAACGTTAGTATATCACAGTTCTCAAACGTGATTTGGCAACTTGGATTTGCCGCCAAGTGTTTTCCAACTTCGGTCATACCAGTTCCACTTGTCTTCATGTGTTCTTCAAACCGTGTTCGAAGAGCACGACAAGTCTCACCAATATACCGTCGCCCACAACTACTCCAGAAAGCGTCTATTTCTTAGTACTATGTGGGGTATTTACCAGTATGACACAAGTGCACAAGCCAGGTTAGTTGTTTACTACGACGTTAGACAGAAGACACTACAATCCACGATGGAGCAGTGCGTCACGTACTTAGCTGATAATCAGGTCTTCAGCAGAAATATCAGAGGGTACATCGTAAGAACTGTAATGGGAAGAGCTGGAATTGGAGAGCGATCGGACGGGTTTACAATTAGCTTATTTTGTCGTTTTACCCACTTAGTTAACCGCGCAATCGCATTAAATATCTGTAAGTATCCAAGCTACATCCTTATCACCAAGCTAATATCCTCCTAGTTGTAAGTTGTAATAACAAGGCAAAATGTTTTGAATTTCAATCCAAAATTTAGAATAAAGGACTTTATTAAGGTAAACTTACAAATTACATTTTAGCAGAAAATATTGTGGCAATTGGCAATTATATATGCGATGAACTCTGAGTTTTTAAGAAAGGTTTTTACTTTTTTATAGGTTTTTTATGTAGTTTTTTTTAATTGAGTACAGCAGTAATATGCAATATGCGACCAATAAATGTTTTGACTCATTATATATTATGTACTTCATATTTACTTCATATGAACTTTTATCTTCGAGCTTTTAAAGATATCGCTTGAAAACTGGCTTTTAATAGTGTAGCTATTAAATGGGTATCAAATTACACTATGTCATAACAAACACATGTCATAAACTGCGCCTTGCCTATACGCCTTGCTATACGCGTTTATACTAATAGATCGACGGTTTAAATACCTGTCGTGAGACTACTATAAAAGTTTGATTAAAGGACTAGCAGACGTCCCGTACGCTTGAACCTTCAAAATGGTTCCATTTATGAGTTACGGTCAACGGATAATATTATACTGCCACTTGCCATTCGCCACTCTTGGTAAAACTTCATAAGAGTTGGACTTTCTTGCACGTTTTGCACGGCCGTGCAAAAAAACGAAAAAGTCGAATAATTCAAAAACTGGCACTTAGAAATTGATGAAACTTGCCAAATTTACTTATTAGACATAGAGAAACATCCCTGAGGAGTTTTATAGAAATCAACGGAGCCGTTTTCATTTTAAACACAAGGAAAGTTTTCAAAAATCAAAAATCGAAAAAGTCGAATAATTCAAAAACTGGCACTTAGAAATTGATGAAACTTGCCAAATTTACTTATCAGACATTGATAAACATTCCTGTGGAGTTTTATGAAAATCAACGGAGCCGTTTTTATTTTAAATGCAAGGAAAGTTTTCAAAAATGTATACCGTGCAAAAAATTGAAAAAGTCGAATAATTCAAAAACTGGCACTTAGAAATTGATAAAACTTTCCAAATTTACTTATTAGACATTGATAAACATTCCTGCGGAGTTTTATAAAAATCAACGGAGCCGTTTTCATTTTAAACACAAGGAAAGTTTTCAAAAAATCAAAAATCGAAAAAGTCGAATAATTCAAAAACTGGCACTTAGAAATTGATGAAACTTGCCAAATTTACTTATCAGACATTGAAGAACATTCCTATGGAGTTTTATGAAAATCAACGGAGCCGTTTTTATTTTAAACGCAAGGAAAGTTTTCAAAAATGTATACCGTGCAAAAAATCGAAAAAGTCGAATAATTCAAAAACTGGCTCTTAGAAATTGATGAAACTTGCCAAATTTACTTATGAGACATTGATGAACATTCCTGTGGAGTTTTATGAAAATCAACGGAGCCGTTTTTATTTTAAACGCAAGGAAAGTTTTCAAAAATGTATACCGTGCAAAAAATCGAAAAAGTCGAATAATTCAAAAACTGGCACTTAGAAATTGATGAAACTTGCCAAATTTACTTATCACATATTGATAAACATTCCTGGGAGTTTTATAAAAATCAACGGAGCCGTTTTCATTTTAAACACAAGGAAAGTTTTCAAAAATGTATACCGTGCAAAAAATCGAAAAAAGTCGAATAATTCAAAAACTGGCACTTAGAAATTGATGAAACTTGCCAAATTTACTTATCAGATATTGATAAACATTCCTGGGGAGTTTTATAAAAATCAACGGAGCCGTTTTTATTTTAAACGCAAGGAAAATTTTCAAAATGTATACCGTGCAAAAAATCGAAAAAGTCGAATAATTCAAAACTGGCGCTTAGAAATTGATAAAACTTTCCAAATTTACTTATCAGACATTGATAAACATTCCTGCGGAGTTTTATAAAAATCAACGGAGCCGTTTTCATTTTAAACACAAGGAAAGTTTTCAAAAATCAAAAATCGATAAAGTCGAATAATTCAAAACTGGCACTTAGAAATTGATGAAACTTGCCAAATTTACTTATCAGATCTTGATAAACATTCCTGTGGAGTTTTATGAAAATCAACGGAGCCGTTTTTTATTTTAAACGCAAGGAAAGTTTTCAAAAATGTATACCGTGCAAAAAATCGAAAAAGTCGAATAATTCAAAAACTGGCGCTTAGAAATTGATAAAACTTTCCAAATTTACTTATCAGACATTGATAAACATTCCTGCGGAGTTTTATAAAAATCAACGGAGCCGTTTTCATTTTAAACACAAGGAAAGTTTTCAAAAATCAAAAATCGAAAAAAGTCGAATAATTCAAAAACTGGCACTTAGAAATTGATGAAACTTGCCAAATTTACTTATCAGACATTGATAAACCATCCTGTGGAGTTTTATGAAAATCAACGGAGCCGTTTTTATTTTAAACGCAAGGAAAGTTTTCAAAAATGTATACCGTGCAAAAAATCGAAAAAGTCGAATAATTCAAAAACTGGCACTTAGAAATTGATGAAACTTGCCAAATTTACTTATCAGATATTGATAAACATTCCTGGGAGTTTATAGAAATCAACGGAGCCGTTTTCATTTTAAACACAAGGAAAGTTTTCAAAAATCAAAAATCGAAAAAGTCGAATAATTCAAAAACTGGCACTTAGAAATTGATGAAACTTGCCAAATTTACTTATCAGACATTGATAAACATTCCTGTGGAGTTTTATGAAAATCAACGGAGCCGTTTTATTTTAAATGCAAGGAAAGTTTTCAAAAATGTATACCGTGCAAAAAATTGAAAAAGTCGAATAATTCAAAAACTGGCACTTTAGAAATTGATAAAACTTTCCAAATTTACTTATTAGACATTGATAAACATTCCTGCGGAGTTTTATAAAAATCAACGGAGCCGTTTTCATTTTTAAACACAAGGAAAGTTTTCAAAAATCAAAAATCGAAAAAGTCGAATAATTCAAAAACTGGCACTTAGAAATTGATGAAACTTGCCAAATTTACTTATCAGACATTGAAGAACATTCCTATGGAGTTTTATGAAAATCAACGGAGCCGTTTTTATTTTAAACGCAAGGAAAGTTTTCAAAAATGTATACCGTGCAAAAATCGAAAAAGTCGAATAATTCAAAACTGGCTCTTAGAAATTGATGAAACTTGCCAAATTTACTAATCAGACATTGATAAACATTCCTTTGAAGTTTTATGAAAATCAACGGAGCCGTTTTTATTTTAAACGCAAGGAAAGTTTTCAAAAAGTATACCGTGCAAAAAATCGAAAAAGTCGAATAATTCAAAAACTGGCACTTAGAAGTCGATGAAACTTGCCAAATTTACTAATCAGACATTGATTACCATTCCTGCGGAGTTTTATAAAAATCAACGGAGCCGTTTTCATTTTAAACACAAGGAAAGTTTTCAAAAATGTATACCGTGCAAAAAATCGAAAAAGTCGAATAATTCAAAACTGGCACTTAGAAATTGATGAAACTTGCCAAATTTACTTATCAGATATTGATAAACATTCCTGGGGAGTTTTATAAAATCAACGGAGCCGTTTTATTTTAAACGCAAGGAAAATTTTCAAAAATGTATACCGTGCAAAAAATCGAAAAGTCGAATAATTCAAAAACTGGCGCTTAGAAATTGATAAAACTTTCCAAATTTACTTATCAGACATTGATAAACATTCCTGCGGAGTTTTATAAAAATCAACGGAGCCGTTTTCATTTTAAACACAAGGAAAGTTTTCAAAAATCAAAAATCGATAAAGTCGAATAATTCAAAACTGGCACTTAGAAATTGATGAAACTTGCCAAATTTACTTATCAGATCTTGATAAACATTCCTGTGGAGTTTTATGAAAATCAACGGAGCCGTTTTTATTTTAAACGCAAGGAAAGTTTTCAAAAATGTATACCGTGCAAAAAATCGAAAAAGTCGAATAATTCAAAAACTGGCGCTTAGAAATTGATAAAACTTTCCAAATTTACTTATCAGACATTGATAAACATTCCTGCGGAGTTTTATAAAAATCAACGGAGCCGTTTTCATTTTAAACACAAGGAAAGTTTTCAAAAAATCAAAAATCGAAAAAAGTCGAATAATTCAAAAACTGGCACTTAGAAATTGATGAAACTTGCCAAATTTACTTATCAGACATTGATAAACATTCCTGTGGAGTTTTATGAAAATCAACGGAGCCGTTTTTATTTTAAACGCAAGGAAAGTTTTCAAAAATGTATACCGTGCAAAAAATCGAAAAAGTCGAATAATTCAAAAACTGGCACTTAGAAATTGATGAAACTTGCCAAATTTACTTATCAGATATTGATAAACATTCCTGGGGAGTTTTATAAAAATCAACGGAGCCGTTTTTTATTTTAAACGCAAGGAAAATTTTCAAAAATGTATACCGTGCAAAAAAATCGAAAAAGTCGAATAATTCAAAAAACTGGCTCTTAGAAATTGATGAAACTTGCCAAATTTACTTATCAGACATTGATAAACATTCCTGTGGAGTTTATGAAAATCAAAGGAGCCGTTTTATTTTAAACTCAAGGAAAGTTTTCAAAATGTATACCGTGCAAAAAATTGAAAAAGTCTAATAATTCAAAAACTGGCACTTAGAAATTGATAAAACTTTCCAAATTTACTTATCAGACATTGATAAACATTCCTGTGGAGTTTGATGAAAATCAACGGAGCCGTTTTATTTTAAACGCAAGGAAAGTTTTCAAAAATGTATACCGTGCAAAAATTGAAAAAGTCGAATAATTCAAAACTGGCACTTAGAAATTGATAAAACTTTCCAAATTTACTTATCAGACATTGATAAACATTCCTGCGGAGTTTTATAAAAATCAACGGAGCCGTTTTCATTTTTAAACACAAGGAAAGTTTTCAAAAAATCAAAAATCGAAAAAGTCGAATAATTCAAAACTGGCACTTAGAAATTGATGAAACTTGCCAAATTTACTTATCAGACATTGATAAACATTCCTGTGGAGTTTTATGAAAATCAACGGAGCCGTTTTTATTTTAAACGCAAGGAAAGTTTTCAAAATGTATACCGTGCAAAAAATCGAAAAAAGTCGAATAATTCAAAAACTGGCACTTAGAAATTGATGAAACTTGCCAAATTTACTTATCAGACATTGATAAACATTCCTGTGGAGTTTTATGAAAATCAACGGAGCCGTTTTTATTTTAAACTCAAGGAAAGTTTTCAAAAATGTATACCGTGCAAAAATCGAAAAAGTCGAATAATTCAAAACTGGCTCTTAGAAATTGATGAAACTTGCCAAATTTACTTATTAGATATTGATAAACATTCCTGGGGAGTTTTATAAAAATCAACGGAGCCGTTTTTATTTTAAACGCAAGGAAAATTTTCAAAATGTATACCGTGCAAAAATGGAAAAAGTCGAATAATTCAAAAACTGGCACTTAAATTGATGAAACTTGCCAAATTTACTTATCAGACATTGATAGACATTCCTGCGGAGTTTTGTGGAAATCAACGGAGCCGTTTTCATTTTAAACACAAGGAAGGTTTTCAAAAAATCAAAAATCGAAAAAGTCGAATAATTCAAAAACTGGCACGGTATACATTTTTGAAAACTTTCCTTGCGTTTAAAATAAAAACGGCTCCGTTGATTTTCATAAAACTCCACAGAATGTTAATCAATGTCTGATAAGTAAATTTGGCAAGTTTCATCAATTTCTAAGTGCCAGTTTTGAATTATTGACTTTTTCGATTTTTGCACGGTATACATTTGAAAATTTTCCTTGCGTTTAAAATAAAAAACGGCTCCGTTGATTTTCATAAACTCACGTGTTTATCAATGTCTCATAAGTAAATTTGGCAAGTTTCATCACTAAGTGCCAGTTTTGAATTATTCGACTTTTACACGGTATTATTTTTTGCGTTTAAAATAAAGACTTTATTTTAAACGCAAGGAAAGTTTTCAAAAAGTGCCAGTTTTTGAACTTTTGGACTTTTTCGATTTTTGCATTTTTGAAAACTTTCCTTGTGTTTTAAATAAAAACAGCTCCTTTGATTTTTATAAAACTCCCACAGAATGTGTTTGTCAATGTCTGATAAGTAAATTTGGCAAGTTTCATCAATTTCTAATTGCCACTTTTAATTATTCGACTTTTCGATTTTGAAGTTTTGGAATTTTTCCTTGCGTTTAAAATAAACATTGCTCTTATGATGAGCCTAAAACTCCTGAGGAATGTTCATCTATGCCTGATGAGCAGAACTGGTAAGTTTCAGCCGATTACAAGATTTGGTTGATGAATTAGGCCATTTCTTGTTCACTCGAATTCTATGTCAATAAGCCGAAATGCCCGATTTCCCGAATATGAATACGTGCAAAAATGGAGAAAGTCCTACTGCTTCATAATATTTTCATTCATGTTTTTGTAGCGCGCAAAATTTCATCTAAATGAAAATTTTGCGCGTCTCAATCGTACGCATTCTGCATGCGCGCCATATGTTATTTACTAACTTTCAGTTCTTCTAAACCCATCGGGCTATTAGGCCAGGGTAGCTGGCGCAAAAAAGAGGATACAGACAAAAGTCAAAATAACGGTGTGAAATGAAAGGGGGCAGAATGAGCGTAAGGTCGCTAGTCCCCCAAAGATCAGCATAGAAGAATTGCTATAACACCTGATCTCATGGTTCCTTGCCCGCAGGTTGGACGACTCAGTACAGTCTGAAGAGATCAAGAGTCACCTGAATAGTCTCAAGTCTAAAATGGACGTAAGTTTCTTAAGATTTTCTTATATGCTGGTTTTAGTTTTACACATTTACACACTTACCTACTAATAGCTTGAGTAAGTAGTAGATAAGCATTCCATAACCCGCAAAATAGGTACCTGCAACCGTTCTCTCCTCAAATAAGCAAATAGATCGTCGAACATTGGTCGTCAACTCTAGGCACGAACTGAGATCCTTTTCGGCCGTCTGAATCATCCAATTCGAAGGAGCTGTATCTCAATCCAAAAATATTGCAAGCGGGGAAGTTTAGAATTGAGCATTTCAATGAGGAAATGAGGAATTTTATTTTGCATAATCGTAATTCATGTTGTATAGTAATGTGGTTACAAAACAATTATCTTAAACTTTGTTTTATGGTAGATTTGATAATATTAATGTGCCCTAACACATTAATATTACCGGGTTTCACACGTATTATCTCTAGTATGTCACATCACACTTCCTCACACTATCAACCGGCATCCTTGTTATCCTTCAGTTTATTCCAGCTGTTACTTACCTGCTTTGATAATTCTTAGAAAAGCGTAGTTCCTAATTTCATCGTCACTTTCTATTCCTTCAAAGTACGTCTTAGCAAATTGTACTTTCCCCGAAAAAACGAGGTCAGTCCACTTATCATAATTTTCACACGATTGTACTCCGGTTCCATTAACAGTTACCCTGTAGTTATGACCGCTGTTTCTTTTTCCCAAAGAAATGATAGACACATCTTCATCATTTTGTATGAGGTATGTGCACAATTGATCAGATTCTTTGCTACCCAACGTCAAATTGATATGAGACACCAGTGGGTCACCAGTAGTTTGAAATAGAACAATAACCCAACCCAGAATATCAGTATCTTTGTCCATATTCTCGTTATAAATATTGGTTATTATCGCGTAATTTTGTTCGGCTTTTGTTATGCGGTATTGGAGCAGGTAACTAGAACTATAAGGTGTGAATGTTTCCAGCATTGCTCCATCTGATGAAGGTATTCTTCTCCAATCTGAATAATAATGCGAATAAGAGAATTTGAAAATGCCAGACGCCTTTGAATTCCAATGCGCTCTGTGTGTTATTTGTGGTGACTGGAGCTCAGTGCAACCGCCTCCACTGCACACTACACAGCCCCTCAATTCTCCAAATTGAAAAGTTAGCAATTTATTAATTTGTTATTTGCCATCATTAATGAGTAAAAATCGTTACCCAGTAGCGATTAATGAATGATAACGCCGAACATTGGAGATCTCTTAAACTGGCACTAGTTTAGTATACTACAATGACTGCCTACGACAGATACCAAATTAACCTAGCTACACGAATCCCGGCCAACTCGCCACAAGGAATTAAACAAGGAATTAAGCTAAAACAAATATTTGCCAAAGAGGCACTAACACCTCTGTTTGGACGAAATACATTAATTGCATCAAAATTTTTCGAAATCATGAAATATTAAAAAGGCTCAAGTTGCCAAATACAATAAATATCACTAACTAAGTATAATAACGAACCTGTACAACTATTGACGGAGTATGCGGTGTACCCGCCCCCGACCGCTGGACACATCCTCCTGACTCTTTCCTCGTACGAGGTCGCAGGTGTGGGTATCACTGACCAGGAACACCGCACACCCCCGGTATGCCCGGCACCGCACCCGACACTCCCCCACCGAGGTGATGCCGGTATACCCGGCTAGTAGTAATCCGGAGGCCGAGCAGCCGCCCTGCCAGAGCTTACCGCAGTGCGGTGCTGCGCAAATTAATGAATTACTTAATTACTTAGTCAATTAATTATATTGGCGTGTATGATTCGGCAGAACAATAGGATACAGTGGTCGCATCCTAAAATGAGTAAATGACTCTCATCATCATATGAATGAATCACCGTCATGCCAAAACAGTTTTACACAAGATCCCAAAAGATTGGCATTTCATGGTATTAAAAAGAAAGTTGCTCAGTAATAATAGAAATTGCTGCAGGTACCTTCGCATGTGTACTTGGAGTACGCAATAGAATTATCCATCTGAAGTGCATGATTGAGCATCCCAGCAATCCTGCTTCTTTGAAAAGGCCACAAGCATCTACACGGTGGTCCATGAAAATAAAAGCGCAGTCTGGATGTTCGTGGCACTTTTCCCTGCACGCTCCGATTGGCTCTTTTCCAAGAAATGTGATATGCATTTCCACCCACTCCACGCACCCTCCGCCTCGTATTTTACCGCAGTGACCTGGTTAGCAGAGTATAGTAGCGTTACAGTATAGTACAGTATAGTAGCGTTACCCTTTCTCATACCTCTTTAATCAGTAGCAGTTATTGGCTTCACTGATGTTTAGGTAGTTGTATTTGTTACCTAGTTACAGTCATATTGTACAGTTGTATTTGAAGCGTAAAAAATTCCTCGCAATGATAGTATAAGGTAATCGGTTCTCAAATGGTAACTATTTATTATACCCATATCAACGTTAACATGCCACCCGTAGCCACTATCATCTCCAATTAATCTACCATGAAAAATCAAAGAATAAACGAGCTATCTTACCTACTCCACAGTCTAGCTGGTACACAGAATTCGCCCAGCGCCCTCCGGTCCCGCCTCTGCACTCATCAGACACGCCGTACCTTTTGTACGTTTCTCCAGCGTTGGGAGCTGTGAAACACTGCTTGCCAACTTGCAGTGCAAAGAATTGAAATCCCTCGCTGAGGGCACGGTCCTTGCACCATTCGATCGGATCGTTAGTTGTGCTTCTCACTCCGCCACCTACTGCCCTGTCTTCCCTGTCCTTCCAGCAGCCTTTGTTGATAACATTGCAAATTTCTTGGTTTCCTGGTTTAGTAGATAAACAATTACATCTAATATGTAATTATTTAATTAGAGTTATGAAATAAATTACAAGATTGCGATCCAATAATTCAAAAACCACGGCTAAGGCTGAATGTCACAATCTACTATAGCATTATCCTATATACTTTGGTATATCTTTAATCTGATGATAAGAGTTAAGTTCAAATTATTACCTCCGCTTATCAATTCTAGCATCACACCAAGCAAGAGATACATTCTTCTGATGTATGACGGCAACAATTCCGACTTGACACCACTTTCAACTTTTTACCAGTTCCAATTGACACCAGATGCAACTTGACACCAGATGCAACTTGACACCAGTTTCAAGTTATCACCAATTTGAACTTGACACCAGTTGCAACTTGACACGAAATTCAACTTACCACTTTCAACTTATTACTTGATCAAATTATAAATGAGCAATGCTAATGGTACGAGACCTGACTCAAAAGAAATAAGAAATTGCTGCTAACCCCTGAGTTATAACTGAGACTGCTGTGAGACCTCTAATTATACGATGATCTCAATTATAACAGACTACAGCTATAATAAAGATTCTCTAAGAGCTTTTTGCATACCAATTTATATGCAAATCTGAGGGTCCAGTTTCTTTGTAAGATAGGGAAGATGTCGCTTATTAGTTATTGTTCGCCAATTTAAGACCGGTCAGCGTGAGCTTGATAGTGTTATAGTCTATAACATTGGGTATTCAGATTGTGACAGGCCACGCGACTCATGACTCCTCAGGTTATTGAATGCCGCCACATAATACCTCTCTGTGAAGCAGATAACGAAACTCTCTCCCGTCTTATTGGGCAATTCCCCGCGTTTGAAGAGCATAGTCGAGTACTTCGACACTTGCTAAACTCAGTGTATTTATCGGATCAGATCAGATCAAAGTGTTGGGTCACGTGACCAAGCCGGCACTATTCAAATGCGTTGAGTATACACCCACTGCAACGGAAATTGTGCACAAGTTTTTAAAACAGAGACAGATTTTAAGTTATTTGCACAGATTCAAGCGATTGAAGCTTTGATGCACATGACTTACCTTATTGGCCTTTATTTAGCCGGCCTTTTTTTAACCGGCCCTCTGGACAAAAATCGAATCATATTCGAACCGTTTTAACCGGCCCCTTGGACAAAAATTTTCCTATTGGTTACCAGATCAATGATTTTATACTCTAAAATGGCCACTAAAACCCATTTATACTTAATAAATTGCATCAAAAGACCCAAATACCGGTCTAATTTGATGATTTAGGGCATTATCGTGTTAAATAATGACATTCAAGAGAATTTGACACTTTATTAGGCATGTCAAAAAAGTTTTCTTTGGCCTCAACTAATTGGCCTTTAATTTTACCGGGCCCAGTTTAACCGGCCTTTTTTTTAACCGGCCCTTTGGACAAAAATCTCAAAGTCGTTTTTGTCCTTAAGAGCCGGTTGAATAAAGGACAATAAGGTACTACTGCAAGACCAAGTCCTGGAAACACTCTCCAGCCTGACACAGGACAGCGACACTGCGGATCCAAGGAGGGACAGGGCATCACACAAATTAACTCCGGATCCATGGCACACTAGAACATTGTCAGATGGGGTGAGAACGGAAATTGGTTCCCTCTGCCGGGTCTGGCGGGTGAGGAAATTTGGTAATTTGTAATTGATCAATGAGGTATTTCATACCTCAATATCTATGAATTCAAATATCAACACAATCGTGATAGAAAATAAAGACAAAGTGTTGTGAAGTGTGATTATAAAGGCACTTAAGTTATGGTAACAAAGAACTCCGATCTTAAAATATATAAAGCGGGGAATAATTGGAAGAAAAACGCCCGAAACAGTGACTATCAATAGAAGTTATTGAAGCAATGATATATCTATTGTGTACAAAAATTATCCGAAAGTTTCATTTCAGTATCTACTGAATGTCTTATTCATTCTTCACAAATCTTAGGGTATTATATCGGCAATCATTGAATTTAAATCTTAATCTTTGTCAATTGTTCACTGTCCGTTAGTAATGAATAATGTATATTGACATATTGTTGGGGGAAGCTAGCGAATCTCTCGTCTTCACTCTTCATTGCAAGTAGGAGTACGGCTAAAAGTTAAACACGTGACAATATGACATAATTTGGTCACGTGTTCAATCGTTTGACACTCGGCTCTGCGATGGTTCCTGTAAAGTTGTTCATTAGAAATAATTGTATACTAAACTTCCTATAAATTATGCTAGCCTCGCCAGAAAAATTACATGCTGTTTCTTAACCTCTGAATGGTTCAGAAATGACAATTGACACAGGCGTCGGGACTATACATAATACAATATTTTGCGGTGATCCTGAATTGTCCGCTTGTTCGCCATTTCTACCTAAGTGTTGCTGATTTAGCTTTTACTTCATGGTACGGCTGGTATTTCAGAATGATTCTCATATTATTTCGATATGATGTCACGACGTTGTGTGAATGTAATATATGTTTGCTGGCCTTAGATAATTATAAAAGTCATAAAATTTGTCGGTGTGTTGAATGCATGAAGGATCTTAAATTGTAAACGAATTCCGGGCGCTTAGAATTTAACAGATAAAAATAATTATTCAGAAGTATGACGCGTACAACTACTACTTACACATAGAGATCAAGATGCCATTTTGCTCCGTTTGGGCCATGGAATCTCGACCTAAGATTATCCACACCGTCTGTGTTCCATGGGACTCAGATTTTCTAATTCTGAAATTAAACCACAAATTATATTGATGTAAGGGTGAATACTTGAAGGAAAATCATCTATGGAAGATCTCTGGACTGGAATGCCCTTTTGAGATTATTGATAGCATTCTGCTTTGTTTTGACTTGTTTGTATTGCGCTAATAGTAGCATTATGCCCGCTATCAGCATTCTCTGGAAAAAAGAATTAAAAATTTGCAAATGAAATGCAGATACAAATTACAGCATCACTTAGGCATTATGTTCTGATAGAAACATGAATACTCATCCTCTGAAGATTGTCATCATTGTCACTCTTGCTGTAATTCTTGAACCAATAAACCATGATATAAGACTGATAAGATAAACAGGTCTGTGAGACAAGCTGCTGGTTGTCTGTGTTATCATTATTAAAAACTGCGGATTGGAACTGTGGACTGGAAACGTCCAGTGAATGTTAACTGTGCCAGTGGAAGGTGGAATGTGTAGTGCAGAATTAATATCCGATAGCGAAAATAATAGAACTGGGCAGAATTGAAATGGAAATTGAAATATTTAAGATTGTTTGGTTATCACATAATACAAAAGATTTCATATAATAGAGTTATAATAGATTAATTATAGTAAAACCTCCTAATATACTTATTACTACCCAATCATTCTACCCGCAGCGTAATTGAACTGAAAATATCTGTGCCGTGAGATATTAATGTCCCTTGAGCATTAATATCCCGTTCTAATAATGCCCCTTGAGTTTGATCAAACTATTCTGATTACCTTACCCAACGCTATTTAGCCGACCTTTTTAAATCAGCCTTTCTTTAAACGGCTCCAATGAACAAAAATTGAATCATTTTTGAACCATCTTAAGCACCGGCTCCTTGGACAACAATTTTCCAAGCAGTCACCAGATCAAGGATTCTATAATCTGGAGCAACCACCAAAACCCTTCCATACTCAATGAATTGCATCAAAAGACCGGAATCCCGGTCTCATGATTTAAGCCATCATCAGAGTTATATATTGACTTTCAGGTGAATTATAGGACATAGTTTAATAGAAATTTCATTTGACAAATCTGAGTTTTACCATGTGACATGACATTTGAACGGGCTTTTCATACCTTTTTTAACCTGAGGTTCTGCATCATCTCGTGTTGAGCAGACATCGTAAGGACAACCCTGATAAGCTTCATTTTTGCAGCAGATACTGTCGATACTGATGGGTCCCCCGTCACATGCTTCACCCACTCTTTCCTGGGTGTTCTCTAACCCATAACTGCAGCAAAACCTCCCTTGGTAGAATGCCCAAGGGTAATCCTCCGGACATTCCCCTGAAACTATATCAATGGAGCTAGACTTGATATATTTTAATTGACAGAAATACAGAAATACCCCCTGCCCCCTGAGGAATATCATCTACGTGTGCCACATGCACAGAGTTCCCAATCATTTCCCTCCTCTTACTGGACTGATATAGGCGCGTGTATATGACAGTTTTGTGGAATCTGGGATCCATTACCCAAAAGTCACGACCTGGCCCATTTCCTATCACATTTATCGTTACCTGTATTCCTTGTTATTTTGTAGTAAATTTTCTCTGGAGGAACTTTGTAGATGTTACTCAACTTCAGAAACACCTTGACATTCTTTACTTTCACGGATTCCATGTCTGTGAACTGGCTGCAACTGTCGTGGAAGGATTGTAGCGGTGAACCATTTACAGAAAAAACCGACTCCGTGGTCATGTCCCAGGTTATCATGAAAAGGCCGTTTTTCGATACTAGCGCACTGGAAATGCAAGCTGTGTTATCATCCAGTTTGAACGATATCACAAGTTCATTATTGTAATATTTTATGCGCATCAAGGCCCTTGTTTCCACGGCATCTTGAAACGTCGTATCGACACTGAAATCATCGCCTTCCATTGCTGTCGACTGGATTTTGTACTGCACAGTATCTGATGCAGGGTCGAATGTTTCAAGTGGAATTACAGGTTCTTTTACTTCCTTCCAGTCACCTGGGATCAATGGTTTTGATTATTGATTTTTTGCATCATATATTACACATGTTATTGAGTTATCAACACGGAGAAGTTGAGTAGTGGTACTGGTTACAAGACTGAAATTCAAATTCTGTTACGATATGCAATGATGCCGTTAATGTTCGGAACCATTTGCAGTTCGGAACCATTTGCAGTTTGCACTTTGCACCTATACCGCTTCCATGGTTAAAAAGTTAACGCTAGTTTCATGGCTATCTATCCTTGATCGGACGTTTGATAGCTATTTTTAGTTTTTTAGAGGAAGAAGCTTAAACGAGAAGTATTTTCATCAGATGCTTTCTGAAATTGTTGACATTAAATCAGTGAATTCTAATGCTTTTGTTCAATTCATAATTCCGTGGTGTATTCATTTTTCTGGTCAGTAAGCTTCATGAAAATTAGAAATCATTTCAATCCATGTATTCATGTATTCGTATTATGCTGATTGCTGATTGTTAAGTTTTCAATTTGTTTCCCTTCTTATCAGTTTATCATCTGTTTACTATTTAGCTAACTTCAACAATAAGTGATGTTTCTCGAATTGTGGCAATCATGATATCATTACCTGTACATGTGTGAACAGAATAACTGATTGTAGATACAAGTAAAACGCCCGTTGTGCACTCCCAGAGCCCTTCTTTCTTGGCAAAGTAACATTTCTTTGACACAGAATCAAACAGGAAAAATTCGCATCCGTCCAAGTCTTGACACCGCCCTATGCATTGATTTGCTGATTGCACCGTCATCTGATCTTCCAAAGCACGTAGTGCACGTCTTTCATCAAATTCCAGACATCCTCCTCTCCAAAGCTCACCACAATGTCCTGGGATCGGAGTGCACTAAATTAGAACCTAACAAAGCTCACCACAATGTCCTGGGATCGGAGTGCACTAAATTAGAACCTAACAAAGCTCACCACAATGTCCTGGGATCGTTTAGAACCTAACAAAGCTCACCACAATGTCCTGGGTTTGGGGTACACTAAATTAGAACCTAACAAAGCTCACCACAATGTCCTGGGTTTGGGGTGCACTAAATTAGAACCTAACAAAGCTCTACAATGTCCTGGGTTTTGGGGTTCACAATGTCCTGGGTTTGTCCTGGGTTTGGGGTTCACTAAATTATAACCTAACAAAGCTCACCACAATGTCCTGGGTTTGGGGTTCACTAAATTATAACCTAACAAAGCTCACCACAATGTCCTGGGTTTGGGGTTCACTAAATTAGAACCTAACAAAGCTCACCACAATGTCCTGGGATCGGAGTGCACTAAATTAGAACCTAACAAAGCTCACCACAATGTCCTGGGTTTGGGGTGCACTAAATTAGAACCTAACAAAGCTCACCACAATGTCCTGGGTTTGGGAGCACTAAATTAGAACCTAACAAAGCTCACCACAATGTCCTGGGTTTGGGGTGTACTAAATTAGAACCTAACAAAGCTCACCACAATGTCCTGGGTTTGGGGTTCAGTAAATAAGAACCTAACAAAGCTCACCACAATGTCCTGGGTTTGGGGTGCACTAAATTAGAACCTAACAAAGCTCACCACAATGTCCTGGGTTTGGGGTGCACTAAATTAGAACCTAACAAAGCTCACCACAATGTCCTGGGTTTGGGGTGCACTAAATTAGAACCTAACAAAGCTCACCACAATGTCCTGGGTTTGGGGTGCACTAAATTAGAACCTAACAAAGCTCACCACAATGTCCTGGGTTTGGGGTGTACTAAATTAGAACCTAACAAAGCTCACCACAATGTCCTGGGTTTGGGGTGCACTAAATTAGAACCTAACAAAGCTCACCACAATGTCCTGGGTTTGGGGTGCACTAAATTAGAACCTAACAAAGCTCACCACAATGTCCTGGGTTTGGGGAGCACTAAATTAGAACCTAACAAAGCTCACCACAATGTCCTGGGATCGGAGTGCACTAAATTAGAACCTAACAAAGCTCACCACAATGTCCTGGGTTTGGGGTGTACTAAATTAGAACCTAACAAAGCTCACCACAATGTCCTGGGTTTGGGTGCACTAAATTAGAACCTAACAAAGCTCACCACAATGTCCTGGGTTTGGGGTACACTAAATTAGAACCTAAAAAAGCGCACCACAATGTCCTGGGTTTGGGGTGTACTAAATTAGAACCTAACAAAGCTCACCACAATGTCCTGGGTTTGGAGTGCACTAAATTAGAACCTAACAAAGCTCACCACAATGTCCTGGGTTTGGGGTGCACTAAATTAGAACCTAACAAAGCTCACCACAATGTCCTGGGTTTGGGGTGCAGTAAATAAGAACCTAACAAAGCTCACCACAATGTCCTGGGTTTGGGGTGTACTAAATTAGAACCTAACAAAGCTCACCACAATGTCCTGGGTTTGGAGTGCACTAAATTAGAACCTAACAAAGCTCACCACAATGTCCTGGGTTTGGGGTGCACTAAATTAGAACCTAACAAAGCTCACCACAATGTCCTGGGTTTGGGGTTCAGTAAATTAGAACCTAACAAAGCTCACCACAATGTCCTGGGTTTGGGGTGCACTAAATTAGAACCTAACAAAGCTCACCACAATGTCCTGGGTTTGAGTCGTAACAAACTAAAACTAGAGTTTCCACATAAACCTCATGGATTTCCGGGCGATGAAATGACTAACTTGGTAAATTGGTATTCCCAATTTCCTATCATAGCTGTAAGTTTGTAAATAATTTTTATAAAATGTTAAAAATGTGATAACATGTACCTTCCGAATCCACTGTTGCCAGTAGAAGTGAAGCCAGGCAAGTCAGTTCACGTAGCATCATCATATCTTCCCGGATCTAGCCTACATGAGCGCGGGAACCTGAACGACAAGGAAATATTGAGCTATTTGAGGCGGGGCATCGAATTTATGGGGGCCCCTCACGCAAAAGGTTACGTCACAAAAGCGCTATATCCACGTGTGATAATGACGTCATCTTCCTACGAATATTAGTCTTGCATATCATTAACTCGCTCAGACGAATCCTACTTAAGCAACCGGGAGGGTGTTAGCCGACTGCTGGTGTGATTTGAATAAAGATGAACCGGGTTATGCGGATATAAAGCAAGTTTTGATCATTACTCTCTCCCCCTGGGATCGCCCTGCTAAGTTCTTCCTTTGTTAAATCGGGGATGAAATCACGATAGCAAGCAGCAGCTTTGATTATTCAAGAAAGCCGAGAGAATGGGAATTAAAATATGGTGATAGGTAAATGACGGATCGTGAACCCATTAGAGGCACACGTTCAGGAGTCTCCTGCAGTGAGCAGTGTGAGTTGGCGCCTGCAGTCTGAAGCTGCTTTAAGCTGGGTAATGCTGCTATCTCAGAGGGGTAGCATTGAATTCATTGAGGGATGATAAACGTTGTCTGACCCATTATATTATGCTTTAAAGGGGGCCAGACAATGTCTGACAAGATCAACGAGAAGCAGGCTAAATGAACTTTGAAGTTTGAAACAGTAACACCGGACTAATAGCACTATGGTGACACAGATCCGTCAAC
Source organism: Beroe forskalii (assembly GCA_011033025.1). Classification (NCBI taxonomy): domain Eukaryota; kingdom Metazoa; phylum Ctenophora; class Nuda; order Beroida; family Beroidae; genus Beroe; species Beroe forskalii. Next base: position 56,007 of record WFMF01000049.1, read on the forward strand.
AATATGAAATATATTCTTAAGTTAATTTTAATTCAAATAGAATTTATAACTTGAAGTAAAAGCAGTATAAAAATTTTGTGGAACTGTGCCATGGCATAAATCCGCCATGGCACAAATTAAGGTCATATGAAAATATACCAATGACCCCCTACTGACCCCCTGCTGACCCCCTACTGACCCCCTGCTGACCCCCTACTGAACCCCTTCTGACCCCCTACTGACCCCCCTGGAACCCCTGCTGACCCCTGGTGAACCCCTACTGACCCCTGCTGACCCCCCCTACTGACCCTACTGACCCCCTGCTGACCCCCTATTGACCCCCTGGTGAACCCCTACTGACCCCCTGGTGAACCCCTACTGACTACTTTCTGATCATTGTTTCAATTCTTATCATGAGTGATTTTTAACATCTAAAAGCACTTGAAATTTCACTTTGCCTTATCACAAAGTGATTTAGGCAAATTGTGACCAGTCGACCGATGCACCCTCAACACACCAAAATACCATAAACACACCCTACATGTTAATAAGTATGCTATGTTAGTATTTTAGCTATATTAGTTGTGTTAGTTATGTTTGCCATAACTGAAATAAATAACATGTCAAGCGTAATGATAAGGCAAAAGTGAAATTCAAAGTGCTTTAGATGTTAAAATCACTCATGATAAGAATTGAAACAATGATCAGAAAGTAGTCAGTAGGGGTTCACCAGGGGGTCAGTAGGGGTTCAGCAGGGGGTCAGTGGGGGTCAGTAGGGGTTCACCAGGGGGTCAGTAGGGGTTCACCAGGGGGTCAGTAGGGGTTCAGTAGGGGGTCAGCAGGGGGTCAGTAGGGGGTCAGCAGGGGGTCATTGGTATAGTTTCATACGACCCAAATTAAAACTGATTTCAATTTGAAATCAATTCGAAAATGTTATTCTTGACATCAATTTCAAATTGATAATGATTTCAATTCCAAATTAAAATCGATTTCGAATTGATTACAATTCGCATGGACGAGCTCTTTGTTTATGCGATTTTTAGCTCAACGTTTTCAAATCATTCTCAACCTAATTTCGAAATAGTATCAATTTTGAGGTGATGTTGATTTCATTGATTAATATTCCATTGATTAATATTGATTTTGATACTAATAATTTCGTTTTGATCTTAATTTCGAATTGATATTTATTTCGAATTGAAATAAAATCAAGATAAGTTTGAAAATCAAACTTATTCGAGTTGATTTCAAATTAACATCAAGTTTTTGACAATTTGGCGGATTTATGCCATGGTACAGTTCCGCCACGAAATTTTCGTAATTCAATTATTATACAATTTTGAAAAATGTACTAAAGAGTCCTTCCCAGATGTAAATAGAAGAATATTGAACTGATCAGAGCCGTGATGAATATTCATAATTTCCTATCAATTCCTCTCCCTTAGACTTAGAGCTTTAAATTAATTCCTTGGGTTTATCTAGATTATATAATTTCGTCTCCTTTGATAAATGGTACCATTCACACACTAATCACTAATGACCATTAATACCGACTATCATCGCATTGTGAACCTTCACATCATGAATATTCTCCCCTGATCAAGACAGCCGTTTAAACTCCGACTCGATCATCTCTAACATGAGAGTTAGAATATGCCTGTATGGTAATGATGCTGGGCGGAGACCACATACAATTACATAATGGCCCTCTTGTCTGATCCTAATACTATACTCATCGAGTGTTATATCAATTAATAATGCCTTCTCACTTTTCGAGCTGTGCAACCACCTCGACTGCGTCTCGGCAGTAATGTGCACAGAGTGAAAATGAATTAATTTGTTATAGGCCTTCTGACGACAGCTGTGTTCAAGTGAGCAGACCTTTAATTTCAAATAGTGCACTGGTGCACAGTACATGTGAAAACAAATAAATTCATAAAAATTGGTGCTAGCTGTTCTAGTTTTGCATCTCTCAAATAAGAACCTAAATCCTGACCCTTTATATACCATATTCCCTGTCATCAGTAGTTTGACCCCCCTCCCCTTGGACGCCCTGAAAGTAGACAGGAAGTGTGACTCTGTGGAGTACCTGGATGAGGACAAGTATCAGACCCTGCGACGGGTAAAGCAATACCTTGCATTTTGTGAAGCAATACCTTGCAATTTGTAAAGCAATATACATTTTACTTGTTGCTTTTTATATTATTTCAAAAGCTTAACTATTCAGTATTTTGGAGCAGACACAGACAACGCCTTTGAGTCCTATTTAGTACTGTTTTTACATTCGCTGCAATTTCTAATCTTTTGCTAGGAACTTTTTTGGGGTTTCCTTATTTTTTTAGTACTAGTAGCGAAAATGAATAAAAGCATGTAGATTTTACTTTTTTCAGATCACAGCCGGTGAAACACGGTCCAGGATTGCATTCTTCCACTCGCTGTAAGTGTATACCCCTGCGCTCGAAAGTAGGCTGAATCCCTTATAAACCCTGGCATTGAAGTGACTTTCAAAACGACATTTATGAGCAAACTCGGGTGGTAAAAGATCTTAATTTAGATCAAAACTGACTATATATTTAACATACCTGGTATCATAGTTTGTATTTTATTTTTATGTGCAATTGACGTGTAAATTATGGTTTAATAAAATCGTGTTATTATAATGTAAGCAAAGGTATCAATATCGGTCACGTTCTCTTGACAGGAAGTTGGACTCTAAAGACTCTAGACTTTTTCGGTTCGGTAAAATTTTTTTGAAAGTTCTAATGTTTTTTATAACAATATTTAAAAACTTTCTTACTCACATTTACATCCTTAGAATCGAGTAAAGAAGTAATGTTCGTTGAAGGGTTATTAACTATAATAAAGCAGATGTCGCGAGTTCGAGGAATCATTCTTAAAGTGAAATTTCCTCGCTGCACGGTACTTCGTATCACGCTTATGTGGAAATTTTGTGCTCAAAACTCGCGACATATTTAAAATATCCAGTGCTATATCGCATGCAATCAAGTATTGTAGTACTCAACTCCAAGGATTTAGAATATACCGCTAGTCACCTGACCAAAAAATTGTCTGAAACTTACCTGGTACATTCATATATTGGCGACACTGCAAGTGCAGATTGTAATTGTCAAAATTTCAAGTTGCAACCTATATCACTCTTTTTTGGTAGAGCGACCAGAATATTTGATCACGTGAAAAGCCTATATACGTTTCAAATCCGTTGAGTTTTGTATCACATGGACCTTGCTCGAAGGGTGCGTTTTTGGTTCCCATGATTATGATACCGAATAGATTTACGGATGACTGGAAAATTTATTGATTTAATTAACGGTTTTATACACCTGCTTCGCTGGTCTATGTTTATATGTGTTTCGATACAGAACTTTGTTTTGCACATTTTTATGTTGGATAAATTTCACGAATTTTATCAAGTATCTCATATTCGTATCTAGATAAACTTAAAGTTAATGAGGGTATTTCGCTAAATCTTCACGACCCTTTTTCATGGGTCCTAAACGACTTTTTAGTTTTTCTTGAATGGATGCTTGGGATAAAGATTATTCAATCGCTTGATTTCGATCAAGAGATGTTTATTTTCACGTTTGACTTTCTGATATGGATGAAAATATGAAAGTTATTTACAAATAAATCACAAACTATATTACCAGTCAAAAATATAAGTTTTGTAAAATAACAGATAACAGGAATTTGCAGTTGCACATTTAGTAATGATATGTTTTCTGGCCACATGAAAACACAGATGAGTGCTGGACACGAACAGTGCAGTTTGACGTCATCAGTTAAAAATTAAGTCATTTCGAACTGTTTACTTTATAATTTATGCACGCATCTCGACCTATAACTATATAACAAAACTTAGTGCTGAGCACCTGTATTGCAATAGGGGCAGTAATTTTGAAGAATGTGACATTATACATTATCATTTCATCTAACATATAGTTCAATTTGAACCCGTTTTTTTAATTTTAGTCCATGATAATCATGATTATGAGAATCATGATTATGAGAAGTGTTCATTATATTATTTATTGGCACTAATAGTTGATGATTGGGTCATTGGTATTGATTCAAGTTCATTCTAAGTTTTCACGCAGTTACCCTCACGCAATATTCTCAAATGCCTGATGAAGGGTGGTCTGAATAACTGTGCTTATTTCCAGCCATGGCAGTAAATTGACACAATCATTATTTGAATTCTGTTTGTTTGAATGTACTATGTACATTTTAAGTACCTTCTCGGTGAAGTTCTACAATGTAAGTCCTCTCTAAGGCCATATGTACCTCAAATTAGCTTCTTAATAGATTGCATAACCCAGTGAGTAAATGAGGAATGGGCTGTGGGCAACTCCCGACGATTTTCTCCGACAGCACTTCCCAGTTCCCACATTATCCTGCCTCTAAAGTCTAGAAGCATTTTATTGAAACTATTTCCTACAGTGTAGGGTTGCAGTTGCTCCACTCATCTAGCGTCTACGTCTTAGGGTTTCTCCAAGTCCAACAATAATCTCATACCGCGTGTAGTGAAGGGTTGCTTATACTCATCACGCGTTTAGGGTTGCTTGGCACATTACTCATCACACGTGTAGGGTTGCTTGGCACACTACTCATCACGTGTGTAGGGTTGCTTGGCACACTACTCATCACGCGTTTAGGGTTGCTACTCATCACGTGTGAAGGGTTGCTACTCATCACACGTTAAGGGGTTGCTAATCATCACGTGTGTAGGGTTGCTTGGCACACTACTCATCACGCGTGTAGGGTTGCTTGGCACACTACTCATCACGCGTGTAGGGTTGCTACTCATCACGTGTGTAGGGTTGCTCCACGGGTGGAGGGGTTGAGTTGTTATTGACGTTAGGAATGCTGTGACTTGTCAGACTGTTCCGGAAGGGTGCAGGGGTCCGGGCCTCTGACTCAGTTGGAGCACTCGGCTCTGTGCCTGGGATAAATACTTGTGGTACATTTGGTGTGATCTTAAATTGGCTATTGAGATCTCTCCATTGATTCCACTTTCACTTTCAGATTATTTTGAAATCGAAGTTTAATAAATGGTGTCTTTATGAATAATGAATACAATTTTATCCCGACCTTTATCCTCCTCCCCTCCTCTCTCCCCCTCTTCCGCTTGAGGTGGGATGTGCCCAGTCCTGTGGAACAGTTTCTCCTTGCTCACGACGATCGTTGGGAGTAGGGATTTCTTCTTTCGTCGGTACCGGGTCTCGTACCATATACCGACGGCCAGGATGATCAGGCCAATCACGATACCCGAACAGATTGCTATTATTTTCCAAAGTGTGTCCCTGCCTGAATTTTCTTGGTTTAATGGGTCTGGATGTTGGTATTGAGATAAGTGCTATGAAATGATGAAAAGCTCGCAAAAACACACAAATATGGAATTTGTGGATTTGAAATTCATTCTCAAAAAACTTCATTTAAATTTGGCGTTCTTGGTTCGGTAGTTTTAAATTGAAGACATTTTCTACGAGTGATCATTTTGGACGCTTACTTATGCCAGTTCCACTCGTTGGATTTTCTGAGTCTACGTTATCCCTTTTGTCCTGATCCGTTGATCCGCTATCTCTCACTTCTTCTGACTGGCCAGTTTCTGAAAAGATCATTACATTGATTTTGGGTCCATTTTCAATTTAATACCGCTATCATTTTTGCCAACTCTCATTTATATAGGATCAAAGGTCTTACCAAATATTTCCTTGTGTTTGGACTCACCCGTGCTTATGGTACAGTTAGCTCCTGTCCATCCCTCCAAACAAATCTTGTTTCCTGTGACAGATTCGCACGTGTAGTGGCCTGTTTCGCTGTCTTGTGCTATGCACATCTTATCACATAGCCCGTAAGATCCTGGCCCGCAAATCGCCTGACAGTGATAGAGATTCATTGTGATGGATCATTGATGTGTCTGACAGCTGTTATAAGGAATCATTAACTCCCTCCATTTGGCATTTTCATGTCTGAAATAATTATTCAACCATATTCCATATGCAAATGTGACGCAATCTGAATCATGCAACCGTCTGATTTTGAATTCACCATTCTGATTCAGAACACAACTCCGTCTAAGCCTAATAAAACGAATGGACAGTCTCACAGCACATGAACATTTACATAGAAAATTTATGCCCTCGCACCACAGATACAGATATAAACTGTAGGAGCAAAAGTCCATATCATATTTGTATTTTCGAGACTCACATCGTAGCTGAAAGTGAGGGAGGCACTGCCGCTGGATAAGCTCACTTTATCGCTCATCACACCAGCCTGATGGTAGGTGAACTCTGCCATTTTGTACTCGTTGTTGGGGTAGTTCTTCTCAACCCCCATCACCACCAACTCAAACTTTACACGGACCTAGTTGAGAAATATATTTTAAGTGTGTGAGTGTGACGAATCATTTGAATCTCAAACATGCCCTTCAAGAAGCTCCCAGGTTTTTCTGTTAAAAGATTTAATTCATTCGAGCTTAAAAATAACTTTGATTTAGCCTGATTCAATTTTTCGTTTCTGACCTTTCCTGCGAAGTTAAGAAGTAGAGGATTAGACCACTTTGTCCCTAGGGTCGATGAGAAACTCTCCACGTCTCCGATGTTGTCATGTGATGTCAGTTGACTAACTTCCTCTAATATAACATCGTTTGCTCGAACACTGAGAGGGTTTTCCTTATTAACTGAGATTAATTATAATTTCTGTTTCGGACTATATGTCTTAAAGTTGAAATTACTGACCATCTCGAGATTTGGGTCATATGGTTGGACAGCTTGCTGACGATTTCAGGCTCATGAGAAGGATTTAGATCGATTAATCAATTCGCGTTGCGGTCAATTGCATAATTGTTATGGTCCTTGACATAAGTGTATAAAAGCTGATCAATGTACCTGGTGAATAGCGTGATGGTGAAAGTGTTGACACACTGACCAGCACACGTGTCCCCACCGACTGACTCTGATGCAGGGTTGTTGTAGGAGTGGATGTGGAGCGACAGGGAACCATCTCCCAGACACTGAATTTGGAGTGCAGTTTGATTGAAATTTAGAAAAAAACGTTTATTCCTCATTCAATACGCCAGGAGGTTTCATTTTTATAAGCCCGTGTACTGACAGTGCTTCATTGGCAATGGCATTGCAGTACTGGCAGTGTCTCACTGGCACTGTAATACTGCCAGTGGCTCACTGCAGTGGTGACAGTAGTCCAACGGATTTTCGCATAAAAATGGGCTGAAATTAAAATCGAAAATAACAAGCTGATTTCACCTGGATAAGGCGCCCGTAACGTTCGTCGGTCGATCGAGTGGAGTTGGTCGGTCGATCGACTCCATTGGAACGAATGATGTGTTTTACTGGTCCCTAATGACTTGAATCGTGTTTGAATTAGCAATATTTTGTTGTTTCCCTACTAGCTCGAAGATTTTCTATCTAAAACACATCAGTCGATCAAATGAAGCCGATCGATCGACCAATTTAGGCCTCCTGACACACGGTACCCCGTCAAAACCTGTCTCAATTGAGTTGAAAACGGTCCTAAACCCGTCTAAAACCGTCACAAACCTGTCCAAAACCTATTGAGAACCCGTCCCAATCTTCTAATAAGTAAATCGAAATCCCGTTCAAGACCTGTCAATAACCTGGCCTAAACCTGTCGAGAACCTGCCCGTAAAATTTTCTTTATCTGTCACGAACCCGTTCACAACCTGTCACAAACTGTCGAAATCTTTGTCGAAACCTGTTTTAACCCAGTTATGAACCTGTCAAAAACCCGTCATGAACCTGTTTAAAACCCGTCGAAAACCCGTCGAAAACCCGTCATGAACCTGTTAAAAACCCGTCCAAAACCCGTCCAAAACTTGTCCGAAACCCGTTCAAAACCCGTCCAAAACCCGTCCAAAACCCGTCATCAACCCGTCCAAAATTTGTCCAAAACCCGTTCAAAGCCCGTCCAAAGACCGTCCAAAACCCGTCAAATTTCATTGAATAATATGCTAATAATATGCTAATATTGGTAAAGACTGTAGAATTATTAAAAACAAAGATTATTAAAAACAAAGATGTTATATTAGATGAGATCAATGATCTTCTTTTACTTGCCTTAAAATTCAAAACTTATCTATAGTATTCATTTTTGCTAAACGAAAGTATTCATTATTGCTAAACGAAAAAATAAAAAGTGTATATTGTGCTGATATAGAAATTCCCGCCCTGGCCAGGGCGGTCATTCCCATAAAAAAATAGAATCCGTATAGAAGAAGTTACTGGCCATAGGGTACATGCGATAGAATGTCAAGGGCTAAAAATATTATTGTATTATTTTGATAGTAAATCATACGATAGGCGCTTCATACTACGTTATGGGTATATGATAACTTAAAGTGGGTAAATCGATCCCGATCAGGGCTGATCAGCGCCGATCGGAAATTTAAAAATTCTCATCGGCGGTCGTAGGCGCTGATCAGCGCTGATGGCCTAAAATCAGCGCTGATCAGCGCCGACCAAAAAACTACCTGCATATTAAGAGCCTTTGTAAACGCCATTTTCCCTCATCGGCGCCGATCAGCGCTGATCGCTAACTTGTTAAATTTGAACTGATATGGGCATTTGGACGTGTTTCCCTTAAAAATATAATTCCTGCTGGCCGTGCAGGTGTATTTTACGGCAATTCCTCGCACAGGGCTGTAACATTAACACTTAACTGCATCAACGATCACATCAACAACAACATGAACCAGTTTTACGATACAGTAATGCATTGACGTGACAGTAGAACGTTACAAAACAGTTTCATTTCTAGGACACAGTAAAGCAGTAACACCATTACGACACAGTAGGACCGTTACGATACAGTAACACCTTAACGACACAGTAACACCGTTACCACACAGTAACACCGTTAATACGACACAGTAACACCTTAACAGCACAGTAACGTCGTTAGTCATTACGACACAATAACACCGTTACGACGCAGTTACTACACAGTAACGCAGTTACGACGAAGTTACGATACAGTAACGCCGTTACGACGCAGTCAAGCAGTTACAACACAGTCTGCACGCAGTTACAACACAGTAACGCAGTTACGACACAGTCACGCAGTTACGACACAGTTTCATTGTTACGTCACAGTAAAACCGTCACAACACAGTAAGGCAGTACGACACAGTACGGCCGTTAAACGACACATTCAGGCCGTAATAAACAGTGCTAAAGAAGCGCTGTTACGACATTGCAAGTGTAATGCCGTTACGACAAAGTAACACTGTTAGTGTTACGGCACAGTAACGTTGCTTCCCCAGAGTAACGCAGTTACGATACAATAACACTGTAACAACACAGTAACACCTTTACAATACAGTAATTGTAAGGACGTTAGGACACAGTAACACTGTTACGACATGCAGTTACGACGCATGTAACGTTGTTACCCCAGAGTAACACAGTTACAATACAAGTATACAATAATACTGTTACGACTAGCAAACGACTGGTTAAACCATATCTCAATAATTCCGGTCACGGAATTTCGGTTGAAAACGCCCGTCGCCCAGTCAACCGATATTTCTGTTCTATAGTTCTGTTAACCGTCTGTTATAACCTAATCCGACTGTTATAACCTAATCCGAAACCGTTAATTGCGAGATCAAAATATTCGGTTACGGTTTCGGTTGGCTAAAACACTTGGTTAACCGGTATTCGGTTTCTGTTCGGTTAACCAGTCCTATCCTAGTCACGCTGTCATGACACTATGACAGTTACAAAGGCACAGTAATAACAGCGTTACGTCGTTGTATGACTATGATATCTTACCCTCGTGCGCGCACCGCAACGTTTCATAGCTTGAACTCAGAATTGCTGACAGGGACGGGTCGGACATCGCCCGTCGACTTCGTAACTCATAGCTTCCGACCATCGAAAATCCGTTCGGAGGGCAGTTTTTTGCCCAAAAAGGAGGGCAAATCAACGCAAAAAGAGGGCAATATTCTACAAAAAAGTGGCAACTTTTTTTCTTTTTTTTTTCGTCGCCCCCTAAAAATGCAATCCGAGATAGTGCTTGTTAAGTGTATTTTTCACAATCATAGGTGTATTTGAGGAACTTAGGGTGTATTTTTGGTGGATTCAGTGACAGTCTATTCACAGAATCAATCCGAGATGGTGCTTGTTAGGTGTATAATTTACACAATCATGGGTGTATTTCAGGAACTTAAGGTGTATTTTAGGTAGATTCAGTAAAAGTGTATTTACAAAATCAATCCGAGATAGTACTTATTGGGTGTATTTTCAGAGTCCAGAGTGTATTTCGGGAACTTAAGGTGTATTTTTAGGTGAATTCAAACAAAAGTGTATTTAAAAATCAATCCGAGATGGTGCTTGTTAGGTGTATTTTCACAATTATGGGTCCATTTCAGGAACTTAAGGTGTATTTTAGGTAAACTCAGTAAAGTGCATTTGCAAAATCAATCGGAGCTAGTGCTTGTTGGGTGTATTTCCGAAATATATGGTCGACCTTTTTTTTTGGAAACCATATTTAGAACCTATTTAAAGGCCATATATGTTAGGTTTATTTTGAGATGGGTCAAAAGGAGGTAAGGCCTAAAAGAGGGCAAAAAAAGGGGTTTGGAGGGTGGCCCAAAACTCGGGCAAAAGAGGGCATGAGAGGGCGCCCTCTCAAGAAGAGGGCAGTTCGGAAGCTATGTCGTAACTGTGTCGTAACTGCGGAACTGCGTTGTAGCGGTGTTATTTTGTCGTAACAAAACCGAAATATGTCATAACAGTATGATTGTATATTTTAAATCTTAACGGTGTATGTGTCGTAACTGTTTTTACTGTGTTGTAATGATGTTATTGTGTCGTAACGACGTCACTGTGTCGTTATAACGGTTCTACTGTGTCATAACGGTGTCACTGTGCCGTAGAAATGAAACTGTGTTGTAACGGTTCTATTGTCACGTGAAGGCATTACTGCATCTTAAAACCGTTTCATGTTGTTGATTATGATTGTTGATGCTGTTTAGTGTTAATTTGACATACCTATGCGAGGAATTACCGTAAAATATCACCTGCACGGCCAGCAGGAATTATATTTTTGAGGGAAACACGCCCAAATGCCCATATCAGTTCAAATTTGAAAAATTAGCGATCGGCGCTGATCAGCACTGATCGGCGCCGATGAGGGAAAATGGCGTTTTTTACATAGGCTCTTATTCAGGTGTTTTGGTTGGCGCTGATCAGCGCTGATTTAAGGCCACCGATGAGAATTTGAAAATTTCCGATCGGCGCTGATCAGCGCTGATCGGGGGTGTCGCTGATCATTTGATCAGCGCCGATCGGCGCCTATCGGCGGTGAATCGGCGCTGATCAGCGCCGATTGCAAATTCAACATCTGCCGAAAAATGAAGATACTATATTTTCTGCTTCGTTTTCAAAGCTTAATTATAAATGGGCCTAGCAACTTCATATTCACTGAACAGATTGATTCATCACAGTTCACACGTCGTTCAACTGCCAAGTAATTGAACCTCAGTTATACCTTATGATTATAGGCAGTAAAGAAGTGAAGCAACGAGTTGCTGTTAAGATTTTGTACTTCGTTAAGACAAGACGTTTTGATCATTCTAAACAATAAATAATGATAAAAAATACTTAGTACCAAGTAAATAGGTATTTCTCTAGTAAAGCAAGGAACTGATATAAGTATATAATTATAAAAAAGATCGGCGAATTATAATTCGTCCCTGCTTCCTTGGCTTGGCATCATTCCAAATTATCATTAAGTGAACCCAAAGTGTTGAAAATGTGTCCCAGGGGCCGACAATCCGACATAGCACATGCAATTCAAATTCAGTGACTTCACATTCATCTATAAGATTATAAGAGGACGTCTGAATAAGTAAATGGTGTTGGAAACGTAGAACTGTTAAAAGTAGCTCTCGAGTTTTGAAGTAAATAAGTAGGTATTGACCCGACAGTTACTCGAAAAGTAAACAATTAGTTTGTAAACTCATGAAGGGACGAGAATAATAAAACCTAAAAATTGCAATTCCCAAACCGCAACATATGACCCGAACAATAGAGTGAATTTCTGACATAAATAACTTAAGTTCTCCATACTCTCAGGAGGTTGAAGTACCTTATCGGACATAATTATCACGGACTTAAGTTTCACGGACCTAAAATTTCACGGACATTAATATTCACGCTCGATCCTGCCACTTCAAATTTCAAGAAAATCTCGAAATTTTCGGTTCGATTTTTTCCACGATTTGAATACTTGATTTCAAGATTTTTTCAATATATTTCGTTAATTAATATGGTTAATTTCCATATTTCACGTTCTCAGCATCAAAAAGAAGTATAATTTCCTTAAAATTTTTTTATTGCGTTTAAAGAGATAAAGTCAGAAATTTTGCGTCTCTATCCTAGAAATTTTAAGAGGAAATACCGGACTTAATTTTCACGTACCTGAAAATCACGGACATTATCACGGACAAAATTTTCACAGACATTTTAATATTCACGCTGATGTGCTCAGCGTGAGTTCAATTTCCGTGATAATTTTGTCCGATCAGGTATGGATCCAGCCCACAGGTTTTGGCTTTTTGGGGGCGTGCAAATTTAAGGTCACTTGGTGTCACCTCGCGGCGCCTCATCCGCAAAAAGGACGTTTTTTTGAATATAAATGTAATTTAATTATGTATTAGTAATGGCAGAGGTCTGGGGGCGGCAGCCCCCAGAAGCCAGAGGTCTGGCGTTTTAAGAGTTTAAGACATGTCAACGCAATAGAATTTTTGCATTGCTTTCATGTCAACAGATCCACCATTGTTGTCGTGCACAATTTTACTAAATATATTAGAAATGGAAAGAAAGAACAGCAGGGGTCTGGGGGCGGCAGCCCCCAGATGCCAGAGCTCTGGAGCTAAAAGAAATGTCGCAACGCAATAGAATTTTTGCACTGTTTTCAAGTCAACAGATCCACCATTGTTGTCGTGCACAATTTTACTAAATAAATAAACAATCAAAAGGAATAAAGAAGAGCAGGGGTCTGGGGCGGCAGCCCCCAAATGCCATAGCTCTGGAGCTAAAAGAAATATCGCCTCAATAGAGTTTTTGCATTGTTTTCATGTCAACAGCTCCATCATTGTTGTACACAATTTCACTAAATATATTAACAAGAATTGCATGCCAAACAAAATTATTGTTTGTCCGTTGTTTCCGTAGGCCGTTTGCAGGCGCTTAATTTCCCTCCCCCGTGATGCTTGATGTCTTGAAACTCAAAACTTTGGCAATAATAGTTTAAACGACCTGGGCAGTGGACAACAGTATCGTGCCATCGTGTATTTCGAAATCTAACTGCTGAATTGAACTTATTACTGAAAATTTTCTGTGACATGATTTAAAATCTTTCTGATGAACTGATTGGGCTGTAGGATCACTTTTTGCTATCAGAAAACTGAAGATAAGCTCAGAAATCAAAAATTTGAAATTTAACTATAGTGGGGCCAGAACCCGTGACCTCCAGCGTGACAGCACCGTTCGACACGTTAGCCGATTGCGCTACGAAGTCATGACACATGATGTGTCATGTTAATTATGTGTGACGATATGTGTAAAATTTCAGTGTCTTATTGTGATATTGATTCAATTTTCCACATCAATTCTCAAAGGATAGTCAAATTTGGCAAGCCTTCTTCACATTTCCTCGGTCAATAGTTTTTTTGAAGGAAAAAATCGTGTTTTAGTATTTGAAATGAAGATCAATTTCCAGGACATTAGTCGATATGAAAACTTTAGTCACTGGGAATGTGGCACGGATGGGCCTGGTCAACGGGCACATTACCACTTGTGCCAACCGCCGATTCGGCGCCTATAGGCGCCTATAAGTTTTTTTTCGGCGCCGATTCGGCGCCTATAGGCGGTGCCGCTTTTCGGCGCCTATAGGCGCCTATAACTGACATTTTTCATTTTTTCGGCGGTCATCGGCGCCTATAGGCGCCGATAAGCGCCGATAAGCGCCTATGGACCGCCTATCGGCGCTGTCGGCGCTTTTCGACCGCTTATCGGCGCCTATGTTTTCAACCGTCTATAGGCGCCTATAGGCGCCGATACAGTTTCTTCGTCCGATTTTGCCTTCTAGCAATCTGTGTTCTTCCGCCTTTTTTCGGCGCCTATAGGCGCCTATAGGCGCCGATGAATTAAAACAGTCCTAAATTGGCGTGCGCTTTCGTTTCACGGTATGTCAGGTTAGGGTTTGGGGTTAGGGTTAAGGTTTGGGTTGGGGTTAGGGTTAGGGCTTGGGTTAGGGTTAGGGTTAGGGTCTGGGTTAGGGTCTGGGTTTGGGTTAGGGTTAGGGTTTGGGTTAGGGTTTGGGTTAGGGTTTGGGTTAGGGTTTGGGTTAGGGTTTGGGTTAGGGTTTGGGTTAGGGATTGAGTTAGCCTGACCCTAGCCTAACCCCAACCCTAGCCTAACCTAACACTAACCTAACCTAACCTAATTCAACCCCTAACCCCAAGTTTAGCCCTAATCCTGACCCAACGATGTTGCGGGCCAATTTAGGATACTTTAATTCATCGGCGCCTATAGGCGCCTATAGAAACTAGGCCAATGAATATAGGTCATAGACTCGGGCTCAGCTAATAAAACTCATCCTCGCCAGTTCATGACTGTCTTAATTCATCGAAAAAAGAGGAATAACATAGATTGCTAGAAATCAATATCGGCGCCTATAGGCGCCTATAGGCGCCGAAATATAGGCGCCGATAAGCGGTCGAAAAAAGCGCCGACGGCGCCGATAGCGACGGTCCATAGGCGCTTATCGGCGCTTATCGGCGCCTATAAACCACGCCGAAAAAATGAAAAATGTCAGTTATAGGCGCCTATAGGCGCCGAAAAGCGGCACCGCCTATAGGCGCCGAATCGGCGCCGAAAAAAACTTATAGGCGCCTATAGGCGCCGAATCGGCGGTTGGCACAAGTGGTAATGTGCCGGTCAACGTATAAGATTAAAATTTTTGAAATTTTGACAACCGAAAGCTCCAAGAATTATGAAAGTCGTGATTTTGAATTGAAGATTTGTGATAAGGGAACGGACGGAAGGACGGAAGGAAGGACATTTTTGCGACTGATATTATAAAGGAGCAATCCGGACACTTTCAAGAAATTACAGTAGTATTTGTTGGCTTAGATGTAAACTATCATTTTTGTGTATTAAACATTTAGGTATGTGTGTGAGAGGTAGTAGAACTTCAAATAAAAATTTATATGTTTCGAATGACTTTGCAAACGATATAGCAGATGCCAGACTTTGATTTTATGAGGGTATTTAGGGGTTTTCATTTATGCATGATTTTAAAATTTCGAAATTGTAATGTAAATACAATTTTGTAAATAATATTTTGTTTTCAAAAAAAAAAGAAATTACAGTAGTTGTATTGTAAACCTGGACCTGATATACACATATCCTATTTCTCACCTTCCTAAACCACGATCTCTGCCAACCCTCCTCATTGCCTTTTTGTATACACAAAAAGGCCAAGGGGAGAGAAAAAAATCATCTTCAGATCCTCTCCATTTTCTTCCCGTATATTATAACTTTATAATATGTAGGTAGATATGTCCTGTCTTCCTGTTCTTTCGCATTATTGCTTGTTGTCGTGGAATGAAACGACTTCAAAATCTCCTGTACAGCTCCACAGGATTGAAGAAAAATAGCTCGCGCATGGAGAATGTAACTCGAGTGTGTGTAACAAAATTAATATAATTACATTCAATTAATATTACATCAAATAGACCAAAACCCGTCCAAAATCTGTTCAAAACCTGACCAAAATTGTTCAAAACTTGTCAAAAAACTGTCTTAAATCTTTCCAAAACCCGTCAAAACCCGTCCAAACTTGTATAAATACCCGTCAAAACCGTCTAGAATTTCTTTAGAATCTATCTAGAACCCGTCCAAATCCTGTCGAGAACCTGTCAAAAACCCGTCAAGAACCTGTCTAAATCCTGTCCAAAACCCGTCAAGAACCCGTCAAGAACCCGTCGGAATTTTTTTTTAAAAACGTTGAAACCTGTTTTAATTCAGATCAGACCCTGTCCCTGACCTGTCTGCGAACCTGGCATTCGCCTGTCAACAACCTGTCCATCAAAAGTGGACGGGGTACCGTGTGTCAGGAGGCCTCAATTCCATTCGATCGACCGGCGAACGTTACGGGCGCCGAAGTTCCCATTGGGTCCCCTGAGATCACAAAAAAAAGTTTACTAAAATCTGAGTGGGGCAAATATGATTTTTTTCAAATTCCCCTCAGGCGCATAGGCGCGTATGTTCAAGAGAGGATATCTCAGCTTCTGAATGAGATACAGACCTCCATGAGCACCTCAAAATGACCGCAATAGTCGGATTATGTTGGGCGGACGAGGTTTCTAGGGTCCAAAACCTTTAGTTTCTGAGATATGGTCAAAAACCAATACATGGCTAGCATATTTGAGCGATGCAGGTGAAAATGAACATTTCAGTCCTAGAGATTGTTACCTTTACTCCCAAGAATAGAAAATAACAAGCTAATTCCACATTTATGAGTAAAAATGGCCTCTGAGGCCTTGAAAAGTTTAACAATCAACCAAGTGAGGTAAAATGTGTTTTACAATTTTCCTAGAGCACAACCATGCAATGTCAGGTAAGTCCAAAGTGTGGAAAACTTGTATTTTAGCTTAGTAAGATTATGCAGAATTCATTATTTTCCCGGATCTAGCTACGTGAGCGCGGGAACCTGAACGACAAGGAAATAGTGAGCTATTTGAGGCGGGGCATCGAATTTATGTGGGCCCCTCACGCAAAAGGTTACGTCACAAAAGCGCTATCTCCACGTGTGATAATGACGTCATCTTCCTACGAATATTAGTCTTGCATATCATTAACTCGCTCAGACGAATCCTACTTAAGCAACCGGGAGGGTGTTAGCCGACTGCTGGTGTGATTTGAATAAAGATGAACCGGGTTATGCGGATATAAAGCAAGTTTTGATCATTACTCTCTCCCCCTGGGATCGCCCTGCTAAGTCCTTCCTTTGTTAAATCGGGAATGAAATCACGATAGCAAGCAGCAGCTTTGATTATTCAAGAAAGCCGAGAGAATGGGAATTAAAATATGGTGATAGGTAAATGGCGGATCGTGAACCCATTAGAGGCACATGTTCAGGAGACTCCCAGTGAGCAGTGTGAGTTGGCGCCTGCAGTCTGAAGCTGCTTTAAGCTGGATAATGCTGTTATCTCAGAGGGGTAGCATTGAATTTATTGAGGGATGATAAACGTGGTCTGACCCACTATATTATGCTTTGAAGGAGGCCAGACAATGTCTGACAAGATCAACGAGAAGCAGGCTAAATGTACTTTGAAAGAGTAACACCGCACTAATAGCACTATGGTGACACAGATCCGCCAACAATTTTAAGTATATTCTTAATTTAATTTTAATTCAAATAGAATTTATAACTTGAAGTAAAAGCAGTATAAAATTTTTGTGGAACTGTGCCATGGCATAAATCCGCCATGGCACAAATTAAAACTGATTTCAATTTGAAATAAATTCAAAAAAGTTGATTTTAACATCAATTTCGAATTGATAATGATTTCAATTCCAAATTAAAATAAATTTCGAATTGATTTCAATTCGTATGGACGAGCTCTTTGTTTATACGATTTTTAGCTCAACGTTTTCAAATCTTTCTCAATCTCAACCTAATTTCGAAATAATATTAATTTTGAAGTGATATTGATTTCATTGATTAATATTCCATTGATTAATATTGATGTTGATATAATAATAATAATTTCGTATTGATCTTAATTTCGAATTGAAATAGAATCAAAATAAGTTTGAAAATTAAACTTATTCCAGTTGATTTCAAATTAAGATCAAGTTTTTGGTGGATTTATGCCATGGCACAGTTCCGCCTCGAAATTTTCTTAATTCAATAATTATAAAATTTTGAAAAATGTACTAAAGAGTCCTTCCCAGATGTAAATTGAAGAATATTAAACTGATCAGAGCCGTGATGAATATTTATAATTTCCTATCAATTCCTCTCCCTTAGACTTTAAGAGCTTTAAATTAATTCCTTGGGTTTATCTAGATTATATAATTTCGTCTCCTTTGATATATGGTACCATTCACACAGTAATCACTAATGACCATTAATACCGACTATCATCGCATTGTGAACCTTCACATCATGAATATTCTCCCCTAATCAAGACAGCCGTTTAAACTCCGACTCGATCATCTCTAAGATGGGAGTTAGGATATGCCTGTATGGTAATGATGCTGGGCGGAGACCACATACAATTACATAATGGCCCTCTTGTCTGATCCTAATACTATACTCATCGAGTGTTATATCAATTAATAATGCCTTCTCACTTTTCGAGCTGTGGAACCGCCTCGACTGCGTCTCGGCAGTAATGTACACAGAGTGAAAATGAATTAATTTGTTATAGGCCTTCTGACGACAGCTGTGTTCAAGTGAGCAGACCTTTAAATAGTGCACTGGTGCACAGTACATGTGGAAACAAATAAATTCATAAAAAATTGGTACTAACTATACTTGTTTTGCATCTGCAAGTCCCTCATATCTTGACCCTTGACCCTCTCATTCCCTATCATCAGTAGTTTGACCCCCCTCCCCTTGGACGCCCTGAAAGTAGACAGGAAGTGTGACTCTGTGGAGTACCTGGATGAGGACAAGTATCAGACCCTGCGACGGGTAAAGCAATACCTTGCATTTTGTGAAGCAATACCTTGCAATTTGTAAAGCAATATACATTTTACTTGTTGCTTTTTATATTATTTCAAAAGCTTAACTATTCACGCCTTTGAGTCCTATTTAGTACTGTTTTTACATTCGCTGCAATTTCTAATCTTTTGCTAGGAACTTTTTTGGGGTTTCCTTATTTTTTTAGTAGCGAAAATGAATAAAAGCATGTAAATTTTACTTTTTTTCAGATCACAGCCGGTGAAACACGGTCCAGGATTGCATTCTTCCACTCGCTGTAAGTGTATGCCCCTGCGCTTGAAAGTAGGCTGAATCCCTTATAAACCCTGGCATTGAAGTGACTTTCAAACGACTATCATGAGCAAACTTGGGTGGAAAAAGATCTTAATTTAGATCAAAACTGACTATATATTTAACATACCTGGTATCATAGTTTGTATTTTATTTTTATGTGCAATTGACGTGTAAATTATGGTTTAATAAAATCGTGTTATTATAATGTAAGCAAAGGTATCAATATCGGTCACGTTCTCTTGACAGGAAGTTGGACTCTATAGACTCTAGACTTTTTCGGTTCGGTAAAATTTTTTGAAAGTTCTAACACTTTTTATAATATATATTTAAAAACTTTCTTACTCACATCTGCATCCTTAGAAGTTAGAATCGAGTAAAGAAGTAGTGTTTTTGAAGGGTTACTGACTAATAATGCAGATGTCGCGAGTTCGATGAATCATTCTTAAAGTGAAATTTCCTAGTTGCACGGTACTTTGTATCACGCTTATGTGGATTGTGGGAACTTCGTCCTCAAAACTCGCGACATATTTAAAATATCCAGTGCTATATCGCATGCAATCAAGTATTGTAGTTCTCAACTCAACTCCAAGGATTTAGAATATACCGCTAGTCACCTGACCAAAAAATTGTCTGAAACTTACCTGGTACATTCATTATTGGCAACACTGCAAGTGCAGATTGTAATTGTCAAAATTTCAAGTTGCAATCTATATCACTCTTTTTTGGTAGAGCTACCAGAATATTTGATCACGTGACAAGCCTTAGTACGTTTCAAATCCATGGAGTTTTGTATCACATGGACCTTGCTCGAAGGGTGCGTTTTTGGTTCCCATGATTATGATACCGAATAAATTTACGGTTGACTGGAAAATTTATTGATTTAATAAACGGTTTTATACACCTGCTTCGCTGGTCTATGTTTATATGTGTTTCGATACAGAACTTTGTTTTGCACATTTTTATGTTGGATAAATTTCACGAATTTTATCAAGTATCTCATACTCGTATCTAGATAAACTTAAAGTTAATGAGGGTATTTCGCTAAATCTTCACGACCCTTTTTTCATGGGTCCTAGACGACTTTTTAGTTTTTCTTGAATGGATGCTTGGGATAAAGATTATTCAATCGCTTGATTTTGATCGAGAGATGTTTATTTTCACGTTTGACTTTCTGATATGGATGAAAATATGAAAGTTATTTACAAATAAATCACAAACTATATTACCAGTCAAAAAATATAAGTTTTGTAAAATAACAGATAACAGGAATTTGCAGTTGCACATTTAGTAATGATATGTTTTCTGGCCACATGAAAACACAGATGAGTGCTGGACACGAACAGTGCAGTTTGACGTCATCAGTTAAAAATTAAGTCATTTCGAGCTGTTTACTTTATAATTTATGCACGCATCTCGACCTAAAACTCTTTAACAAAACTTAGTGCTGGTCACCTGTATTGCAATAGGGGCAGTAATTTTGAAGAATGTGACATTATACATTATTTCATCTAACATATAGTTCAATTTGAACCTGTTTTTTAATGTTAGTCCATGATAATCATGATTATGGGAAGTGTTCATTATATTAATTGCCACTAATAGTTGATGATTGAGTCATTGGAACTGAATCTAGTTCATTCTCAGTTTTCACGCAGATTCCCCTCGCGCAATATTCTCAAATGCCTGATGAGGGCTGGTCTCTCCAGCCATGGCAGTAAATTAACACAATCATTTGTTGAATTCTGTTTCTCTGAATGTATAACATTGTAAGTCTCGTCTTGTTCTAGTTCTACAATGTCAGTCCTCTCTAATATAAGGCCATATGTACCTCAAATTAGCTTCTAAATAGTTATAGATTGCACACCCCAGTGAGTAATGGGCTGTGGGCAACTCCCGACCACTTTCTCCGACAGCACTTCCCACAGTAATGCATTATCCTGCCTCTAAAGTCTAGACGCATTTTATTGAAACTATTTCCTACTGCAGTTGCTCCACTCATCTACTTCTAGCGTCTCATAATCTCATAACGCGTGTAGTGTAGGGTTGCTTATACTCATCACGTGTGTAGGGTTGCTTGGCACACGTGTAGGTTTGCTTATACTCATCACGTGTGAAGGGTTGCTTGGCACACTACTCATCACGTGTGTAGGGTTGCTTTGCACACGTGTAGGGTTGCTTGGCACACTACTCATCACGCATGTAGGGTTGCTACTCATCACGTGTGTAGGGTTGCTCCACGGGTGGAGGGGTTGAGTTGTTGTTGACGTTAGGAATGCTGTGACTTGTCAAACTGTTCCGGAAGGGTGCAGGGGTCCGGGCCTCTGACTCAGTTGGAGCACTCGGCTCTGTGCCTGGGATAAATACTTGTGATACATTGGGTGTGATCTTTAATTGGCTATTGAGATTTCTCCGTTGTTTCCACTTTCAGATTATTTTGAAATCGAAGTTTAATAAATGGTGTCTTTATGAATAATGAATACAATGTTATCCCTTATGCTGCTAATCCCAACCTTTATCCTCCTCCCCTCCTCTCTCCCCCTCTTCCGCTTGAGGTGGGATGTGCCCAGTCCTGTGGAACAGTTTCTCCTTGCTCACGACGATCGTCGGGAGTAGGGATTTCTTCTTTCGTCGGTACCGGGTCTCGTACCATATACCGACCGCCAGGATGATCAGGCCAATCACGATGCCCGAACAGATTGCTATTATTTTCCAAAGTGTGTCCCTGCCTGAATTTTCTTGGTTTAATGGGTCTGGATGGTGGTATTGAGTTAAGTGCTATAAAATTATTTAAAAAAAAACTACCAGTCCCGTCGGGTCTGCAAATACACACAAAAATAGAATTTGTGAATTTGAAATTCATTCTCAAAAATTCATTTAAATTTGGCGTTCTTGGTTCGGTAGTATAAAATTGAAGACGTTTTCTACGCTTGATCATTTTGGACGCTTACTTATGCCAGTTCCACTCGTTGGATTTTCTGAGTCTACGTTATCCCTTTTGTCCTGATCCGTTGATCCGCTATCTCTCACCTCTTCTGACTGACCAGTTTCTGAAATGATCATTATATTGATTTTGGGACCATTTTCTAATTTATGTCACTATCATTTTCGCCAATTCTCATTTAGGATCAAGGAGCTTACCAAATATTTCCTTGCGTTCGGACTCACCCGAGCTTATGGTACAGTTAGCTCCTGTCCATCCCTCCAAACAAATCTTGTTTCCTGTGACAGATTCGCACGTGTAGTGGCCTGTTTCGCTGTCTTGTGCTATGCACATCTTATCACATAGCCCGTAAGATCCTGGCCCGCAAATGGCCTGACAGTGATAGATTCATTGTGAATGTGATGGATGAGGATCATTGATGTGTCTGACAGCTGTTATCAAGAATCATTAACTCCCTTCAATTGGCATTTTCATGTCTGAAATTATTATTGATATTCAACCATATTCCATATGCAAATGAGACGCAATCTGAATCATGCAGCTGTCTGATTTTGAATTCACCATTCAGAGCACAACTCCGTCTAAGCCTAATAAAATGAATGAACAGTCTCACAGCACATGAAAATTATATTTATAACATAGAAAATTTATGCCCTGGCACCACAGATACAGCTATAAACAGTAGGATCAAAATTCCATATCATATTTGCATTTCGAGACTCACATCGTAGCTGAAAGTGAGGGAGGCACTGCCGCTGGATAAGCTCACTTTATCGCTCATCACACCAGCCTGATGGTAGGTGAACTCTGCCATTTTGTATTCGTTGTTGGGGTAGTTCTTCTCAACCCCCATCACCACCAACTCAAACTTCACACGGACCTAGTTGAGAAATATATTTTGAGTGTGTGACGAATCATTTCATTCTCAAACATGCCCTACAACAAGCTTCCTGCTTTTTCTGTTAAAATATTTAATCCATTCGAGCTTAAAAATAACTTTGATTTAGCCTGATTAAATTATCCGTTTCTGACCTTTCCTGCGAAGTTAAGAAGTAGAGGATTAGACCACTTCGTCCCTAGGGTCGATGAGAAGCTTTGTACGTCCCCAATGTTGTCATGTGATGTCAGCTGACTAACTTCTTCCAAAATCACATTGTTTGCTCGAACACTGAGTGGGGTTTCATAACTGAGATTCATAACTTTTGCACTATGGTTAAAATTACTGACCATCTCGCGAGATTTGAGTCTTTCGGTTGGACCACATGCTAAGGATGTCAGGCTTATCCGAAGGATTTAAATCGATCAATTCGTATTTGTGGTCCCCGACATAATTGTTATGGCCCCTGACAAAAGTTCATCAATGCTCTATTTAACTGAAAGCTGATCAATGTACCTGGTGAATAGCGTGATGGTGAAGGTGTTGACACACTGACCAGCACACGTGTCTCCTCCGACGGACTCTGATGCGGGGTTGTTGTAGGAGTGGATGTGGAGCGACAAGGAACCATCACCCAGACACTGAAATATTTATAGTGCAGACTGAAATTTAGAAAACAGATTCATTCCTCATTCAATACGTCAGGAAGGTTCATCGTCTCACTGGCACACTGCATTGCTGACAGTGGCAAACTGCAGTGCTGACAGTGGCAAACTGCAGTGCTGACAGTGGCACACTGTAGTGCTGACAGTGGCACACTGCAGTGCTGACAGTGGCACACTGCAGTGCTGACAGTAGCACACTACAGTGCTGACAGTGGCACACTGCAGTGCTGACAGTAGCACACTGCAGTGCTGACAGTGGCACACTGCAGTGCTGACAGTGGCACACTGCAGTGCTGACAGTGGCACACTGTAGTGCTGACAGTGGCACACTGTAGTGCTGACAGTGACACACTGTAGTGCTGACAGTGGCACACTGCAGTGCTGACAGTGGCACACTGCAGTGCTGACAGTAGCACACTGCAGTGCTGACAGTGACACACTGCAGTGCTGACAGTGTACGCTGCAGTACTGACAGTGCAGTGTACGCTGCAGTACTGACAGTGTACGCTGCAGTACTGACAGTGTACGCTGCAGTACTGACACTACTGACAGTGTACGCTGCAATGCTGACAGTGGCACACTGCATTGCACATTGCAGTGCACACTGCAGTGCACATTGCAGTACACACTGTGGCACACTGCTGTGCTGACAGTGGCACACTGCAGTGCTGACAGTGACACACTGCAGTGCTGACAGTGACACACTGTAGTGCTGACAGTGACACACTGTAGTGCTGACAGTGACACACTGTAGTGCTGACAGTGAAACACTGCAGTGCTGACAGTGGCACACTGCAGTGCTGACAGTGGCACACTGCAGTGCTGACAGTGGCACGCTGCAGTGCTGACAATGGCACACTTCAGTGCTGACAGAAGTACACTGGCAGTGGCATTGCAGTACTGACAGTGTCTCACTGTACTGCAGTGATGACAGTGCAAATTTGTCACTGTTGAAACGTGGAAAGTTGGGCGCGTGAATGTGTGACTTTTGGTGTAACTGTTCTGGGTACTGACACCGGCAGTAGCACGGATTAATAACACTAACATTTACACCAATTCAATTGCACTGCGCAGTATCAGTAATCACATTTACACTGTCAGTGGTTACTGACAGTTTTTAAATAAGTTAATTAACCTGAGCGAGGAGAGATAAAAGTAGAGCTAAAGAAGGGAATTTTAAGGCTTGCAGATGCATAAGGAACCCAGACCGCCGAATATCGAACACTGTTAGTCTGTTGTATTATAGGACGATGCAAGGCCTAAACATAGCAGCCTAAGAGTAAGACGAAGCTACGCAGTACGCAAAACATAAACCAACAGCTACCATTTCTCCTCTAGCTAAAACCTTTCCATCCAATCAAATATATTGAATATTTCCACAAGCAAAGGTGTTCCTGTGACACAATCATGTCCGTTGATGGTATATATGTCAAGCTAAGAAATAAGCTGTAGTGCGCCGGCAACTCACCTTTTCGAACTTTCTTATTGACGTCAACTCTGACTGACCACTATTTGTGTTCGGCCTATAATCGTCAGGTGGCCCAGTTCGTCCAATGGGAAGAGAATTAAATACGGTCCGCAGGGGACATTTTAGACCTAAAAGCAATTTACACGGACTGACATCATGCCAGCAGGTTATAGCTCCGAGCTGCTCAATCTGTTGGTAATTGCTTTTCAGTTTTATCCAGCATTCAAAACTATTGAATTTGACTGTTCGTAGGCGGAAGTGAAAATTTAAGTCATTTTTGGCGTATATTATGATCTGGATGAAAGTATATTATGATTTAGATGAAAGTATGAAGAACCAGGAAAAAACAATCTTTCGGAAACTGAAAAAAGTTACAACAATGACTCAATGACATCCAAAAACTGAACTGCACACAAAAATGAAGAATACGATGCAACGATGATAAATCAATCTCAAAATAAACGTAGAAAATAATTTAAAATTTGTTCTAACATAACCAGTCGAATTAGAATTCGTGGTCCATCAGTCCCAGTATCAGCATCATGAAAATTAGAAATAGAATGAAATGATCGGAAAATTTATGCCATATCTCAGATTTAGTCTAGAGAATCGGTTCATAACATCGGACTAAAACAATTTAAATAACCTAAAAAAAAGTAGAAAATTTCGCTTGAAACGACAGAAAACTGTACAATTACAAATAGGATTTAAATCCATTAATTAACTTTTGAGTTGAAATTGTCATAGTTCAACTGACAATTGTAATTATAAATTCTAAGCCTATTCATAAGTATAATTTAACAGATATATCATCCAAAACGTCACTGCGATATCACTAACTGTGACGTATCACTTCCATTTGACAGTGACATAGCACTGCCGTTGGACAGTGACATATCTCTGCCATTTGACATAGCACTGCTTTATAGCATAGCATTGCCATCTGACATGTCACTGCCATCTGACATATATCACTGACATATCACTGTCCTAAGTTTGTGAAGAGCGTGTCAAGGGGCTTGTTTTCATAGCAGATCTCGTAAACACTCCTGAAGAGAGGGTAGGAGTCTACAATTCCTCTCCGGGTCAACACCTGGTACACCTGAGGAGAGGAGGAGGTTTTACACAGGTTAAAACTTGCACATTAAGAATGTGACACATATGCGAATAATTCTGTTATTTCCACACGTTCGCCAATTGTACGTACGTGATACTGCAGATTCGAACAAATGTCACTTGTCAGTGACTTCACGTACGTGCGATACAATGCTCACAGCGTAGAAACTGCATTTTTAGATTGATCCTCTGAAAGCCACGGATTTGAGCTATTTAACTTGCCTCTTTGGATGTGAGTGGACCCTGGAGCTTCTGACCCCCGAGCATCTCAGCTTCCAACACATCGAGAGGCTTCCCCGTCTTAACGAAGGCTTCAGCGACCTTCCTGTTCCTGCCACCGTAGCACCTGTGGAGTCCTCAGTGTTATTACGTTGTCAGTGCCATAGTTTTATCCTGTGCCATAGTTTTATCCTGCCCGTTTCTCATATGTGATTCAATCTGTAGTAGTTTCAACGCACACTCTGGAAAGCAACTAATGTCGACAGCGTATTACTATTAGTTTACAATTACCCACAGGTCCATTTGACATTGGCAAATCAGCGTCCGAATTGGCAGCAAACTCGTTCGATGATTGGTCAATGTCTTGAAAATTTCGCGATCCTATGGGTATGCCACCGAGTTAGCAACTTACGTAGTAATAAGGTCTGCCACACCACAGCTTTCAAAGAAGGTCTCCATGTTCACTCGGTCTTCCCCCAGGAACATTTCACAGAATTGCCTCATCTCTTTCAGACCAATCCGGATCACCGCAGCCTTCGTGTTACCACCTGGTGAATAAGGGGGGTGAAATGGCACGGAATTTCTTCTAGTTCTGTCAAACTGACAACAATTTAAGTACCACTACCAGTGCCACTGTCCTTCTGACACTGATTTCCAATTCTATTGCCACTGTAAAACTGACACTTATTTGAAATTTCCAGTCCCGCTGTCAAGTTGGAAAATTGTACAACTGAAATTTGCCAACTGAAACATTTTGGCAGAGAGACAGACAAATTGCACTTACCCATGCCCTTTCCGTCGATGAAGCCAGCAGCTACTGCAACAATGTTCTTCAATGCGCCACATATCTCTACAGTACCAGAGTCTGAAAAGCAACTTATAAAAACCAGAGTTGACTTGTCAGGCGTTGCCTGACCCTCTCAGACATGAGTTGACAGGGTGGGATGAAGTCCGAGCAGTTGGTTTAGAAATATCATACACATACGTACGCAGATGCACAATGATTAGTACTAGTACTACGGATGCGAACATTAGTTGTTCTTGCACGTCGCCCGTTGTAAGTTATTTTTGGAAATCACTGCATATTTTCCATCTCATTTTCTGTACATGTATCTATCTTGTATGCCCGTCACCATGGTTCCTGTATTTACCTTTTACTGTTGTTATTTTGAAGTAGTGAGTATCGAAGAGCTGGTAGTAGACTCGGCTCATTTCAGCGTCCTGACAACCAATCGTAGCTTCCGAGAACTCCTCCTTCGCAACCTGAGTCAGAGTGGAATGAGAGGTTTATAGATTATTAGAACATGGAGTTCAAATGAGTGAGTCAAAATATGAACTTTACGCACATGTGAGCAACTGAGCACTGAGCAGACTGCGTGTCAACTTTCGATCTATATTTTAATTCTATCGAAAGTGCTGATAAAGTAAATTCATCAATCCCTCCATTAAATTTAATACTTCAATAGAGCGATCTGCACACATATGTGTTAAACTAAAACTAAAAGAGTTACTCCTCAGACTTAATTGTTAAATGTGAGGAGTCAGTTGTTTGGCTCAGCGCATCTTCGGAAGCGCATCAGCTACATACATACTGAAACTAAAAGAATGGACTTTTAAATGTTTCAAGACTGCGGTTTAAAAAGAAGGGATTTTAAGTAGTTTTTAATAGCTGTCAGGGAGTATTACGTCAGCGACATTTTGACCATTTTAGACCACCACCCCCTGTAAGCTTATATCTTCATTGGTGAACCCCCTTCACTCTGCAGATGTGAGCATTAGCCACCCCCCGCCCCCCCGCCCCCAACAAAATATTTTATTCCTGTACAACTTGAGTCTTTGGCTTTATTAATTGGGATTCTCAAAATAGAATATAATTAATACACAATGAACTAGATCGTAATCGATTCATCGACAATGAAGGTCACAAGGTGCCTGAAAATTAATAAAATAAGAAATTGAATTGAGATGAAATCATTTTGAAATTTGGCAGATTTGCGTTGCAGTTATCATATTGCTAAACATTGCTTTATACATTGCTACTGCTCTATCACTGTGTTCGTCATTCCTATACTCCTTACAGGCTAAACTTTTCTCAGCAGCTTTTAGAATATTTTCATATGACACGGCTCTCAAGTGACAGGCTTTTGCACCAAAATCCCAGCGGTTGATCATGAAATTGTGTTTTTCACCCGGCTGAAACGTTACACGAGGAACAGAAAAGGCAAATGCAATAATCCGGACATGTAGACTGGTCGCAATGCTCAGTTCTGAGTGAGCAATGAGGGAGGAGATATCCCAAATATCCAGATTAGAGAAGATGTGGATGTTTTTTCTCCCCACTCCCGCCTTAACCATCAAACGAACAACGTTTTTGTATGGAAACAAAAGGTCGTGATACTTCGCTGCTCCAGCACGGAAAAACACTATCTGAAAGCCAGTTTTCCTCACCAATTCTGCCAATTGTGAGGCAATCCCACTTAGGTTTTTTTCTCTCCCACGGAATTGTACGGTTATGTAGTTTGAAAAAGCTGGCTTGTGTTCAGTGATCTTCTGGTTGAATAGCTGCTTTATTGTCACAACACTGTCCGGAGCAAACACATACCCTCCTCTGCGGTCACGTTCACTTACAAAATCAAAGTCAGTCAGGCGTCTTTTCGTACTTTCCTGAATATTCCCAATAGTATTGGCTATAAAGCACCCCGGATTCCTGAACGAAGCTTTGCTAGCGATGTACGCTTCGATTGCGTTTAGCTTTGCGAAGTTTTGCCAAGCAGAGCTGTGAAGAAGGGGAAGGTCAGGATCTGGTGATATCATTCTAATAGCAAATGGCATGGCGACCTTACCAACTTCACCTCCAACATGCACAACGTGTGTCTTCATGGAACTGTTCATGAACTCCACTATGCTTCTCACTTCCTGTCCTCCATAGGGCCGCATGTCTCGAGGCAACAAGTCGGCGTAGGCAATGTCAAACCTTGAGGTATCACAGGAGCTCCTTAGATTCTCTCGGAACACTTCAGCCATCAGCAGATCACCGAAATTGTGCCTCCCCATGGCACCGAACAGCACGACTTGTTCTCGTTCCTGAGACTGGTTTACACTGGATACATCAAACTTTACGATAGAAAGGGAAATATCTGGCGATAGGGAATTATAGTTCCTGGCACTGAGGCAAAGTGCTGCGATGACCAAGGTTCTCTTGATGATCTTCCCATTTACATACTCCCCAGCCAACGTCTCCATGTTCACCAGCAGGCTAGCGTAGTTATACAAGTTTTGTAAAATGATGATCATGATGAGACTTATCGTAACAGTAGACATATCCAATAGCACGTAGGGGTCCAAGAACAGAGCCAGTGCGGCAAAGAATAAGGAAAACTTGAAGCCGAATGCTGATCGAAAGAGAAACAGAGTTGAGCCTGGAGTTGGATCTCCGTTTTCATCTTTAGCAGAATTTGTATTTCTTGCTCCTAAAACAACTTTCATTGCGACCGATAAGACAGAAATACTGGCGATGATCGTGCTGTTACAGAGAAAGTCAGCCTCTCTACTTTTCTTTTGACTCACATGGTGGAATGTGAAATTTAGAACCATAAGCAAAGTAATGGAAATGGCTCCATTCCGGGCATGTTTCATGGACAAGGACTGTCTCCCGAAGACCAAGACCTCCACGATGAGCACAACCAAAGGTTCGCCGAGTTTCAGGTAGAAAGTAGCAGGTCCCCCGATAAGCAGGTTTCCCAGAACCACCGACCAGATGTTGAGCATGTTGCAGAGTCCTATGATCCTGTTGGAGTGCCCTGCGTAAGACAGCTCAGTAGACCATCCCAGGATACCAGGAGCTAGGAGGATGGCTGAGGTGGTCAGCACGGAGAAAGTCCAGGGGTTGCCCGGAGAGGGAGGTGGTTGAGGGTAAGAGCGTACATGACACTCCCCGCCCACCACACATTGATGTGGCAGGGGAGGGAGCGGGGGTAGCGCCTCATTAGGATCCCGAGGAAAACCGCAGGATACAGGAATACCACGCTCAGGGAGGACTCGGTG
Organism: Beroe forskalii; assembly: GCA_011033025.1. NCBI lineage: Eukaryota > Metazoa > Ctenophora > Nuda > Beroida > Beroidae > Beroe > Beroe forskalii. The sequence continues at coordinate 86,396 of WFMF01000049.1, forward strand.
AGGAATGAGCGCGGTGATACGTGTGCCATTATTATTCCTTCTACGGAAGATCAGATTTATTTGTGTAAGAATCTGCGTTGGTGAAAAGAGTTGAGGAAAAACTTGGTTGTAAATTTTGAAACGAATATATTTTCGAAATTATTATGAATTTCAATGAATTTTCTCTCAAGCAAAGGGCCGATGAAGTATGGCTGCTACCAAAACAAGAGCAAGTTATAATCAATTACGCAACAAGGTTCCAGTAAAAAAAACTTTTCTATATCTGGGGAACGGACATTTCATCTCACGACACTTCATCTCGCAGTTTGTCACTTCTAGTTTCTACGCAAAGGTAGGAGTCTCGATTACCCATATACGTGTGCAGACCGCTCGATTGAAAAAGGCCTCGATAAAGTGTGTGCTTTTGACGGAATTTATATAGAAAGTTGAAGCGCGCAAAGGAAATTCGCGCGTCTTTATGATTATCGAGGTCTCTGTCAATCGTCTTCGAGCGGTCTGCACACATATGCGTTAGTGTTAATAAGAAAACAGTTAGTGATCCGGTTACAGTAAGAGTTATGGTTTTAGGGGTTTGTTTTCTTAGGGTCAGGAGAGGGAGATAAAGTTTCCTGAGATGAAATGACGTGAGATGGAATGTCGTACACCCTTATATCTAACTCTCTCATTGGCTAATTTTTCCCTCCCCAACGCCTTTTTCTTTTACAAAATGAAAAAGGCATTGAACAGGGTTGGCAGAGATCGTGTAATAGGGAGTCTGGGAAGGTGAGAAATATAGGATATGTGTATAATCACAATACAACTACTGTAATTTCTGGAAAGTGCCCGGATTGCTCTATAATATCAGTCGCGTTGTCCGTCCGTCCGTCCGTGCCTTTTTAATAGAATTTTCAAAATCACGAATTTCTATATTTTGAGGCAGTCGGTTGTCGAAAATATTAATCTTATAGGCTGACTAGGCCCATCCGTGCCATATATATGCGCAAACTCTCCAAACTTATAATAAATTCTAGATAAAGGGCTGTTGGAAGATTCGTGTTTTAAATCTTAGGAGTGAGGATCATTGAAGGAAAAGGCTTCGGTTCTGTACTTGGTTTAGTGCCAAACTGCATTATAACTACTAGACTGTATACTGAATTTGACTAATTTTGAGAAATACGATGGTCGATGTGAAAGAGGAATATTGCTTTTCAGGACAAGCGACAGCATTGAAACAGAAAACAAAAGCACAAAATTTGAAAACGAGATGAATAGTGATATGAACTTAGTATAAACATTCAAGAATATACTTCACGTGAATAAACGGTGACACAATCTGATGCGAAACGTAACGGTGAACGTTCTCGGTGGTCGAGCGCAGCATGCGAATCGGAACAATACTTTTACACTTATGCATGCTACTTTCATGCTATTGCTAAGGTTACATCAAGTACCGTGGGGGAGCGCCTGCATACAACCTACAGGAACAAACAACAACTGTGTCGGCAGGCGCAATTCTTGTTGATTTATTCTATTTACAATTACATTACATAATATATTATCACTTTTTCGAAAAACCATACTTAGTGACACTGACAGTTTTCGTCAGATGGCATTCAGGATTTCAAAAACATCTAGCTTTCAAAAAATGACACGTTAACTGCGATTCCAAATGTTCATTGTCACAGTTTTCGTCAGATAGAATTCAGGATTTCAAAAACATCTAGCTTTCAAAAAATTATACATGAACTGTGATTGTAAATGTTCACTGTGTATAAACTGAAAGCACAATTTTTGAAACATACAGCAAACTGAGGTGTAGGATAAATGCGGTTTGTTTGTTGTCATATTGTTATTACTGATAGTCCTATGTGGAACTATATTAGGTTCTATTGAGTACTATTTTTAAATACCCTTGAATTCGATGTGGTCAACGGTGCCACATCTCTTCTAGTTCTACTATGGAAATGATCATATTACAGTACCGATCTCTTCTGCAGTATGTCAATGGGAGAGTCAGCATACGTAAATGGAATTCCAGTTAAGTACGGCAGTTTAAGTACTGACATGACTGAAAATAGTTGATCAAATTGCATCACTTCAGTACTGCCATCTGTATATGAAACAACAGTAACATTACTGACGTTAGTTGATCAAATCAAAAACGCCAGTTTTTGACCAGAAAAAGACGAAAAATGGTTGATTTCAAGTTCCGTCACGTCTGATGTCTTCCATGAATGGCGTGCAAAGTTTCAGCTCAATCGGCCAAACTTTCAATTTCAGGATTCTGGATGCCTGATGAAGACAGTTTTGAGGGTAAAAATAGAGTTTTTGGATTTTACAGGAAAACTAGCGAAAGATGGCGAATGTCAGGCGCATAATTTATGACCAGACACACCTCTATTTAGCCACCCAGGACACCTCTATGGCGATTGATCTGAACATCACCTTTCAATCAAATTAACCGAAATTTCATCAAAACCACCATTTGTACGTGCGTAATACTGATTTAACAGTACATATCCACGTACGTATATGGCACCGCGCGATCGGAAATTTCAGAATGAATCTCATTTCTCGAAATGGCGACACCTATGTAACACTATTAAAATGTACGATGTACATTTTACATTGTACATTGTATAGTGTTAGTACATGACGCAACCTTGCATTGGAATAATTCCACATTCACATAAACCCTAATTATCCCATATAAAGTGGAAGCTCGATCTAATGGGGTTATTATATTATACGGCTTCATGCACATGCTCCCATGCTCCTTCCCAACTCAGTATTAGTGGTTGATACATCCAACTGAAATGTGTATCGTATTTCTAGTTGATTCTCTTGGTCTTGCAGGTATTGCATTTTATATTGTCGTGCGTACCACATAAGTGATGTACATTGTATGTACTGTACATTGTACATCGTTATATCGTTTAAATCGTGATTCATCATATACTGCAAGCAACTGTTTAGCAAGCATGTGTTTCAGAGTTGCACACTGCTAAGTGGGAGTTCAAACTCCGCTTATTTAAGGTAGAAGCAGATTCGTCTGCCGTTCATCACATTTCTTCATTGGAAATTATTGCTTTATTATTGTTGATTTCTCTGGTCTATCGCCGTTTAATGCGAATTTTGTATACCTATTCCAGCTAATCTGAAAGTTCTTGCTTATGTACCATTTAGTACCATGAGAATTGTTTAGTTGTTTACTCCTGAAACGATTGATCACAGTACAATGCAGCCTCCACTAGGCGATGTCAAACGGCAAGCTGCCAAACGAGACCTACTTCTGTTTACACTGCGACTTCGGGAATGAGCACCGGGAACTGCTGGCTGAACACATTACTGAATCGCATCCCGAACAACTTCAAACGGTTTTCAAGTGTAACTTTTGTGATTACATGTGCACAACGAAATCTTACCTGTCACGGCATCTAAATTCAGAACATTATAATGTGACCTTGGACAGTCAGGGAAGTGATTTCGAAGATACGACTCGCGAAGAAGCGAATGATCATGAAGAGACAGATCATCATTCGAGTAATCAGGATTTTATATAAGATTCATACTTGCAACATATGTGATTTTAAGTCAACAGCCAAGAAGTACCTTGACAAACATATGGCAGAGGACCATGGTCAGAGACGGGAATGTCACGTCTGTGACAAGAAGTATAAAACGAAACACGGCTTAGACTTGCACTTGATGATGAAACATGGTATCGGGGATTTGAAGATGCTGGAATGTCCGAAGTGTGATTATAAGACTTGTAACACCAACGCAATGAATTCACACGTACAGACGCACAATGCGATGTCCTCCCGACCATTTGCCTGCCCGCAATGCAATTACCGAGCCATTTTGCGGAACAATCTCAGGGATCACATAAACGCCGTCCACAAGCGCGTAAAACCCTTCAAATGTGATGATTGTGACTACGTTTCGAGCACTAAGAAGCTCCTGCGGATCCACAAGACGACGCAACATAACGCAAAGAAGGCGGCAAATAAGAAGCATTGCTCACTGTGCGACTACTGTACCTGCTACGAGAGTCACCTCAAGAGACACTACATCGTCAGACACACAACCGACAAGAAGTTCAAGTGCAAGGAGTGTGACTTTGCTGCAAACCTCGATGTGAAGTTAGATCAGCACATGGCGAAGGAGCACCCACAGGAAGGTAGTTCTGTGAACTCTCCTCAGAGTCGGAAGGTACATAGGTGTGAACACTGTAGGTACAGCACGGTTTATAGGAGTAATCTTAGGATTCACGTCAAAAGGAAACATTCTTAGGGACATCGTTTTTAAGCAATCAGTGCATTCATGAAGTTTAGGTATTTATTATAACGGATTGGAAGTCAAGGCGATCAGCATTGGCAGATTATGACTCCTCGCTTTTTCGAATATCATGATTGCTTTGGAAAGATATCGATAGACTTTTGAATGCCACCACTGTGACTTGTGAGCAGGTTGGAAGCCACAAACTGAAAGTAGTGTGAAGTAGATTAGTGCCAGCTCAGAATTCTTTGAAAATACACTTTTTAAATGATGACTGATTGCATTATCAATGTACAGTTTTATAGATTCAGAAACACAGTTTCCATGAAAAATGCTTTTATATGATTTCATCACTGTAAACATAATACACTCAACAATTTAACAAGTTCTATTTCACCTGATGGGGAAGCACCCAGATTAAGATGTCAGCATCGAGTATAGACTCTGTGACATCTGGTACTGCTAGAACATTGTCAGGAAGCTTGATACCTGAGATAGCATTGTATGTTGAATGTTGATTATTACTAGCTTCAATTGAACCTATCAAGATCTTCATTCCGTTGCCATGAAATTGATGTTATGGATCGGGTGATGGAGTTGCATGGATTTCAGTGAAAAATCAAAGAATATTGCTCATATCATGAAATTTCAAAGTATCACAATTGATTTCAATATTGCTAACCGAGAGAAATGAATTGGCTTCCTACAAAGTACAAAATAATGATTCTTTTCAAGTTTCGAAACAAACAATTGCTCAACTGACGAATTTAAGAAAACAATGCTGGTATTTTATCGTAAAATTAACCTGGAAGGTACTTGACATTTTCGTGGGTGGTGTTGATTATTTCTGACAACTTTTGCCCGTTGACCTCCTCTTCAAACACCCACATCCGCACCTGATAAAAGTTTGGGGTGAGATAATACGAGTTTTGATCCTAATGGGTGCTTCAAATGAAATTCCGGTGGATCTAGATTACAGAATACCCCAAGTTTGACAGTGTCTACTGCCCAGTATCCGAGAATGATTCTGAACTTTTCGCTAGCAAGTGTTATGCAGTACGTGATAGTGATTTAACATTACTATCACATTTATAATTAGCAGCAGTGCGGGATTCGCACAATATCATATGTTCCCAGTTCCAGATGTGGCAACACCAGCTGCGTACTGTGTAGAAGTTTTACTATGTGATACTACTGAGTAGCTTGCTTTAAATCGCGTACATTTCAAAGGTATGTTAAATCCTCCGGCCACATTAACTTCGCCAATAATTCCCGACGAAAGTGCCATGGAAATGGACGTGATCTCCAATAACGCGCATAACGGTATGTGTGCGGATGCGCGCGCAGCTTAAAATTGGAGTGAACGCGCATCTACAATCAGTTCAAAGTCCTGTGTCGTCCGCGTGCAATGAAATTCAACAATATCACGCCCTATTATTCAAAAGGCGGATAGATTAACATAACTCTCCCATCAACTGCCACAGTTATTAGTCACAAGTAGGAAATATTCAGACGCTACAACAAGCCTTTATACACTAAGCAAGAGAGCGTAAATCTTAAATACCTTGCACTTACTGGGGTGTTCAAGCAATCTAACTTTCAACACTCCACCACTTGATTCTTTATTCAAGGCGATCTTCAAGTTCTAAATTCATTCAGTAATTTGTGAACGATAACGTTCAAATAGACAAATATACGGCTTTGTATACATACTTGTCTATAATAAGGCATTATCGCGAGACCTTTAATTAACAGTCGCTTATGATATGTACAAGTGTATAGAAGTATGCCTTGTGGTCGTCCACTATAATACGTTGTATACCATAATTGTATTATTGTGGGCGAGTGAAATCGATCATTATATAAACACTGCTGATGTATGTTATTTGCTGCTTACTCTCTGTTTTGAGAATCAAATCAGGAACAGAAGACACCAGTACGTCACACTACGTGTCTCTGACACCAGTACGACACACCCCGTGTCTCTGACACCAGTACGTCATACTACGTGTCTCTGACACCAGTTCATCACACTTCATGTCTCTGACACCAGTACGTCACACTACATGTCTCTGACACCAGTACGTTATACTACATGTCTCTGACACTACGTGTCTCTGACACCAGTAAGTCACACCACGTGTCTCTGACACAGTACGTCACACTACATGTCTCTGACACCAGAACGTCACACTGTATGTCTCTGACACCAGGTCGTCACACTACATGTCTCTGACACCAGTACGTCACACTACATGAATCTGACACCAGTACGTCAAACTACATGTCTCTGACACCAGAACGTCACACTACGTGTCTCTGACACCAGTACGTCACACTAAATGTCTCTGACACCAGTACGCCATACTACATGTCTCTGACACCAGTAAGTCACACTACGTTTTTCTGACACCTTTAGGTCACACTATATGCCTCTGACACCAGTACGTCACACTATATGCAACACTAGGACTCACATGTTATTGAGACTACGCCAATGAAATAATTAAATTATAAAAGGGTATAAAACAAGCGTCTTGCGGATTTTAAAGATTAGGTACCTGTTTCTCGAAGGTTTCAGCATGTCTGGCCGTATTGCTGCCCACTATCTTAGCTATGGCACTTCCCCAGTTCCCCGAGCCAATGATAGCAACCTTCCGTAGAGCCATTCCTAGAGCAGAGAAGGAATGTTGAAACGAGTATATTAGTCATGTTTATCTTTGAATTATACTTAAATTCATAGTTTAAGTTTTCAGAATGAATGACCATATTGTTAATAACAATTTGATGGGGCAATTTTTGATATTTTGGGTTGAAAATATCAATGGATAGATTCAGTTCGAGGCTATTTATCTTCTAATCTACTTATCTAAAACTCTTTGAAACTGGCGTTGTATTTCTTACTACTTCTATTCCTTCGGCTTCCTAAAAAATTGAATAAACTTAGGATTTTCAGCAGTGAGACACAGATGAAACAGAAAACTGTCTTTTGAATATCAAATCCTATCGTATATACAGCAATATGAATTAAACAGTTGAAACCTAAAATTCCTTTCCTAAAATCGCACAAACAGCAAAATATTCAATATATATATAGAGCAAAAACGTGGTGATATGAATCTTAAAAACCTGTCGATTCCTCAATTGTATGGTAATAAATTAATAAGATAATAGCTATAATATAATAATTATCACTTCTTCACGAAGTGTAAACTCAACATAGAAATATAGATACCTAATTCAAACTATCTGTAATAAAGAAACTTGAGAAATTTCAAATAACTGATTGCTTCTGTCAAATAACTAAATAGATCTAATTACATAACATATTACTATGAAGATGAAATTACTGCATTGTGAAATGACATATAATCTTAAATTTTATCTAATCTAAATTCACCTCATAATGGTGTCGTAATGGTTCTAAATTCTTAGTTTAACAGTTTTAATAATTCTAAATATCAAATTTCGTAATAACAACGTTAGAATATGACATATGATAGGGCACCATATGGCATATATATATTAGGAGAACACCACATTAAAATTTGTCAAAATTCCAAGGTATATCTTTCTTGACGCAAAGCGTCTAAAATTTTAACACAAACTTCATGCAATATCGACAACCGTCAACGATAAAATAGCAAAAATAACATCAGTTCATTTTGATATGTCCACGGGCCTCAATTCCATATTAATTCAACAAAATTCGCAAATTTACTATCAAAATACCTTAAACAGCACAAAACAGCAGTTGATAATGGCATAAACAATAATCTATATACAATAAAATATCACATAATAAGTACAAGAAAGAATAAATAGCGAAATATTCAGCAATGATTAATCTAACAATTATTGGTAGCAATAAAAACATACAAATTAAAAATATTCCTCGGACGTGGCAATAAATTCATCCTAACGTCAATAAGCTAAAATCAACAACTAACACGAAATAAATAAATCAAATAACAATTTACACAAAATACCTCCTTATCTATTAAAATGAAACAACGCGAAAAAGAGCTCTTTCAGCCAGTGCGTATTGTGTACTGCAGCTTTGCCCATTCAGTCCCATTGAAATGAGACAGAATACCATCAATCATAGGAAATGGACAAGACGAGAATGTCCTTCATCTTCTCGCAAAGAAACCTAAAGAGAAGCCCTTCTGAAAGCCTCGGTAATAACATCAACAGCTTGACTGAAATCCTCCACAATGAGGGTCGGTTTCACAGTTGGATGGTTCGAATCACTTTCCCTGGAATCAGTGTAAAACTTCAAGGTCGTTAGAGTCACAAAGTATCACTAAAAGAGTTTATATTATCTTTTGGACACAGTAGTACTGGCGCAAGGTAAACGATAGCTTCTTTACAAATGCGATCAGTTTCATCGGGAAGCGGTATATTGCTTTTTACTCAAAAATCTGGAGCCATTTATAATCGAAGCGTTTTCGAGTGGACAAGGTCACATTCGTTAATTCTAATCGTGGTTCAGTGAAATGATAAGTGAAAAATCCGTTTGAATGAGGGATACGAAAGAAATTCAATTGTTAACTAGGTCGGTCTAAGTCATTGACAAGGTAAATGAAGTTATCTTGGGAATTGGAAAATAATAACGTAATCTGTGTTTATTCAACGGCTTATGTAAACATGCTCTTGAACCATTTCCATTGCGTATATTTGAAGATCAAATTAACATTGTCTATACGGGATTCCGAGATGTAAAAATATATTCTATGAAATTATGTGAAGAATGGGTATTGACTTACCTACTTTCAGACGGCGAAGCAAATTTTCTGCAGTCCTGCACAACTACTAAATTTTCACTTTGAAAGACGAGAAAGAGTGGCTGTTTTTATACTTTCTTAATTTCAAAAAATATATCCCAAATCATTACATACTTACAAATGTCTCTACTTGGTAGATATCTGAATTTTTCTGAGGATTTTCTGAGGATTTTCTGAGGATTTTCTGAGGATTTCCTGAGGATTTTCTGAGGATTTTCTGTGGACTTTCCACAGAAAACTTAAAATTATTCTCGATCTTACCCTCACCTGAATTTTCCCGTCCTGACAAGGATTCCTTGACATCCCGCATTCATGGCCCCACCCACATCACTGTCAATATCATCTCCGATCATCACCACATCAGAACACTCCAGTCCGAGTCGGGCTGCAGCCATTTTAAAGAAGGAGGAGTTGGGTTTACCGATACACTCTGCCTCCCGCTGCGTGGAATACTCGAGACCAGCCACGAAACATCCCAAGTCAAGCTTCAGCTCTCCTGAGGCGTGGTAGAACTTCCTGAAGTAAGGGATGAAGGTGAAAAAGGAGAAGGTGAGAAAAGGAGGGGAGAGAGGCCTCAATTCAACCCTCATGGTTTATTTCATTTATCTTTGAATGCATGAGCATCAATATTATATGAAACGTTTAGAAGATTCAAAAGAAACAATCGGGTTCAATGTCACGCCCGTTAAATTTTGATTAGAACTCACGATCTCCCAAGACAGTAAAACTTCCGTTTACCTAGTAATTAAGAAATATCGAATTAATGAAACCAATATCGAATTAGCGATAAATGAATTAAATGGTATGAAAACGAGTGAAAAATTAATTATCTTATCATCAGAACAGAAGTGATCCTAGAAGAAAAGAAGTGACAAGGGGTCAAATATAAATTATCATTCTGGAAAAAGTGCCAAGTTTGGAGCAATATGGCCTGATTCTACTGATGAGTGAGCGTTCTGATTTGCAGACCAAAGTGCAATTTAATCAGATCATGACTTGCTCCTTAAAAGTTCACAATGAAGTATAGATAATCATTTTGACACAATTTGGGTTCTATCAATAAGCTAACCATCAATGAGCAGTTTGAATGTTTCGTTCAGAGATTCATAAGTGAATTTTTCTTCAGCATCTCCAATTATCTAGGGATAAAGTGATGTTTAATAAATGAAAAAATGATCAGTATTGTTTGCTAATAGTCTACAGTTATAATGCAGATGTGAGGTTGCATTTAATTATCAGTGAAATGCAAATACTCAAACTATTTCAAGGTTCAATTAACTGATTAAGTACTCACCACAACATCAGGTTTCCCTTGTTCAAATTGATCAAATTCTGGTGAAACTCTGTCATTCACTAACACATAAGGCTTGTAATGGTTATCTTGGATTACCTATTAATAATAGTGGGAGTAAGATAAGGCTACAATAATTATTCAAAACCTTTCAGTTTGTTTATTAGGTGTGGTGTCATCAAAGTAGCATTTGATCCATATTTGAATTAAACTGAATCTTGTACTCTAACCTGTGTTATCACAGATATGGGGGAAATTATGTCTCTGGAAGTGACATTATATCCAATATTCCTTAGATTGTCTGCAAGGCGGCCAGTGGAGCAGCAGCTTTCATTGGTACACAGGATAACAGGGATTCCACTCTTTTTCAGCCTGGAATAAGATGCTAAAAGCTTTGACAATTACTGTGCTATAGTGAGTACTGATGGTATGATAGCAAATCATAAGTTTACTGAATTATTTATTTCCGACTAAAGGCTAGCAAGGATTATCTTAAATATAATAGAAACAGATCACTTTTTACCTTTCATAGGCTTCTAATGACCGTTTGATAGCTTTATCTTGCCCTTCCACCGAATTTTTGAGTACACCAGTAATATCACAAAGCACACCTGATTTCAGAAAAATATATTAGGTACTAAATTTGATTTTCTGGCTCATTTCAGTTTTATGCAGGAGTAATGCAAGCAATGTTTTGAAAAGCAGATTTATATGTCAAATTGGCTGTCTCAAATATGGTGAATAGTGCTGTAGCAACTTACGTGATAGGTATATGTTATGAATTTTGATTTGAACAAATTGAATATATAGGGTTCCTCCGTTCCTATGTTGAACTTGATTGCTTATAGCATTGACTGAGGGGGACCCCATAGTGAAACACTATAAATACAAAAATGGATTCAAATCAAAACAACTTTACACCACTGATTTACTGCCAGTTATGAGAATACAACATTGAAATTGATTATATGGTTCCAAAGTAGAATATATTCAACAATCAACTTACCAAGAGGAGTTTTTGTGAGCATCTTTGAGGATATTTGACTGCTTTTCAAAAAACCTAAATTATTTATCCATCATCAATTACAGAATAAATACAAAATAGATTTATTTCTATGAACACAGCAAATCTCAAACTTCCACTTCTAACTGGATCTCCTAGCCTCTATGACATACATAATTGGGTAAAAGTGTCACAAGAGTTGTGAATTTTGTCCAATGGATCCATCATGTCCAATGAAGGTGTCCAATGGATATCCATTGGACATCCAATGGACAGCCATTGAACATGATTTTCATCAGTAAAATTGTCCAATGGTGTTCAATGGATCCAATGGATCCATTGGATCCATTTTTGATGTTCAATGGACATGTTCAATGGATCCAATGGATGTTCAATGGATCCATCTGAGTGGATCCAATGGACAAAATCACCAATCATGGTTTGGTAGATGTTCAATGGATCCATTGTGTCCATTGGATCCAATGAAGTCATTGTGTCCATTGAACACCATTGAACATGTCGATTGGATCCATTGGATCCATTGCACATTGCGTCCATTGGATCCATTGCACATTGTGTTTATTAGATCCAATGGATCCATTTTGTTCATTGGACACAATGGATCCAATGGACAAAATGGATCCAATGGACACAATGTGCAATGGATTCAATGGATCCAATGGACATGTTCAATGGTGTTCAATGGACACAATGACTCCATTGGATCAGATGGACACAATGGACACAATGGATCCATTGAACAAAAATAACAGACTGATGTCCATCTACCAAACCATGTTTGGTTATTGTGTCCATTGGATCCACTCAGATGGATCCATTGAACATCCATTGGATCCATTGAACATGTCCATTGAACATCAAAAATGGATCCAATGGATCCATTGAACACCATTGGACAATTTTACCAATGGACATCACATTCAATGGATGTCCAATGGACGTCCATTGGACATGATGAATCCGATGGTAGGACAAAACACCACCGGGACATAACCCCACCTTAGAGCACAAATTGCGCGATGGGAACGTTCGTGCGAAACAAAAGTCCTAACCCTAACTGTAACATTGCCTCACAGGATTACGCACGAGCGTCCCTTTTGCGCAATTTGTGCTCTAAGGTTGGGTTATGTCCGGGTGGGGTTTTGTCCGGGTGGTGTTTTGTCCACACACCGATGGATCCAATGGATCCATTGGACAAAATTCACAACTCTTGTGACACTTTTACCCAGAATTGAAGATTGAAATGAAATAAAAATGAAATACTTAATAGAAAAAATATAGAAATAGAATAATTCATGGTATTAAACCATCATGCCTCCTTTTATTATATCAAAACATTACCTTCCACTAAAAACACACCTTTCAACCCAGGTGGCTATTTATTCAATTTTCAAGAACAATCAAATAACAGAATTAATCTAAAACTGTCGATAGTTTTATGAGATAGTAGTGAAATAACAATTAAAACTGGATAGAAAGCAAAAAAAACTTCATGCAGATCCTGTGATAAAAATGAAAATAAATAAAACATCAAAAACCAAAATATACATACACAGTGTGATGAAAAGTAACTTCTGTCAATTATGAATTATCAAATAATTTGAGCAGTTTAGTAATAACTTAAAAAAGAACACTATTGAGCCTATTAAAACAACATAACAAGCTTTCCAATCAATAACTAATACACATTAAATTTCGAAATTAGGTGTCAACTAAGGTCGATCTATCAAAAACTGAAAAATTACAGGCTCTGCTATGTTTTATTGAAATTTTAAAAACTAATTGCCAAACACGTATATCCCTGTTTGCGTTACGCAGCGCGTGCGCTTCTTTTGTCGCAGACGTTGCCTGACCCCTTCGCCTCCGGTTGGCGCGCGCGTCCGCCGAGTGCCGAAGGGTTCCTAAGCCCGCATAGGTGTGTGTACGCGCGAGCCACACAGGGATATACGTGTTTAGCAAGCCGAAGGGACAGGGAAGCGAGGTCCTAAGCCCGCACAGGTGTGTGTGTGTACGCGCCGCGCGCTTCCATGTACTCATGCTGCCTGGGGAAGCTAGGAGAAATCCATCAAAATCCAAATTCACACCGTATTATGAATATAAATACAAATTTTACATGTTATTATCAGAAAATCATGATTTAGATTATATTAGTTTATATTAGTTTTAAATATAACTTTTAATAAACTTACAACACAACTCATATTAAATTAACTAACTGAGGATGTGTTGAGGCTGCTCCTCGGAGATCCTGAAGATGATTCATAGCTTTTCATAAAGTCAATCTTAAAGTTATGAATCGAAACTGTCAGTTGATATTGTGGAGTAGTTATTTGGCTTGAATCATAATCGTTACTTTCAATGAAAGACAGCAGTTTTATTAAATATGGAATGAAAATAGATAATTACATAAATTAAATAAATTCAATGATGAAGTTTGTTAGTTTCAATATTTGCAGACCCATTCGTGTTACATCATTGTAAAACCATTATATTATATTATATTAGTAATGATGCCAGCACATCAATCATCTTGGTGTGATCGTGACTCACTTAGACCCTACTGCTCTCCACATTGAATTATCTATATCTATCTAAAGGGATTGTGTTGGTGTTCAAGTTTAGAGTTGGACGACAGTCATGCAGATTAATGTTTTGCAGATTGATGTCTTAAAGAAATTTTTACTTTGTCACTGTCAATTGCCAGGTTTCACAACACTTTAAGAAATTTTTCTTCATTATTTGAATACTTTAAGCATGGTATTGAGCCCTCGGTCAATCAAGCAATATGCACACACAAACACACATATATGCATAATGAAATGATGAAATTCACAGAATCAATATAGTTCAAAGTATACTTGTTGTGTTTGAAATTGGTGCACTGCTTCAATAATCCATTACATCATGTCTCTCCTTTGTGTTTGTTCTTTGGGCTCACAAGGAGTTTATTAAACTTACTAATTGATCATGTATGATACCAAAAATTACTGTAAAAATTATTTTCAAATTCACCAAATAAACTGATCAAACAGCTAAATCTGACATGTTGCCAATGTCAGATTCAACAATGGGATTTCTCTATATGGTATCACATACATGAATAGGTATTTATTCAATTAATAATAATAATAATAATTTATTCAATTATTTCTATTGAGTTATTTGCATATTAGTTTTCATCCTTTCAGTGACACGATGCTTATGTAGTAGAAGTAACAAATAAATAAATGAATAATATACATAAGAGATTATGAGAGGCAGTTCATTAATAAACATTGTACAAATTTCAAATATGCGAGAATAGTATCTTAACCAGTTCAGCACTGTTTTGATATAGTTTATTGTGCTCACAAGAAGGAGCATGTTTCCTGTAGATTTATTAATTAATTATTAATTAATTATTAAGGATTTAATCAAGTACTCCCATAGAATGTTTCTGAACAAGAAAAGATACATTCTCCCTGTTTTCCTATTCATGCTTCCAGTTGTTATTTCTCTTGCTGCCATTCGACATATAATCTCTTTCTTTTTTCGAGCACTGAAGCCCAAAAACTATCCTCCAGTGCTGAGAACCCCTGAAGAATCATTTGCAGGACTGAATTCACTAGGCTACTCATTCCCTCCTAATTATGTAGATCTTTGTGGTGGAAATTTGCATTTGCCTCGTGTTCATTATGTTGATGAAGGGCCAAAAAATTCTGATAGAGTTATCTTGTGTATCCATGGTGAACCTACATGGAGTTTTGTTTACAGATTCATGATCAAAACATTGGCTGCCAATGGATTCAGAGTTATTGCTCTTGATTTTATTGGTTTTGGGAAGAGTGATAAGTATACTTCACCTGACATGTATACTCATGATTTGCATACTCTAACTCTCAGACTATTCATAGAACATCTAAATTTATCCAAAATTACTCTAGTAGTTCATGATTGGGGTGGCCCTGTAGGGTTATCAGTTGTAAAAGAAGTACCAGACCTCATAAACAGCTTATGTATACTTAACACTGTTTTACCCTGTCGTGATGATACCATGTTCAAACATTTGGTAAATATGTTTCACTTCATGTCTTGGTCTGCCATAATATTTGTCTGCCAAACTCATTTGCCACTTGGTTATTTGATGGGCTATGCCAAAGTTGATTATGAAACTAGCAAAGGGTATACAGCACCTTTTCCCAATTACAGATTTAAAGCTGGAGTAGCTAGATGGCCTCAACTTGTGCCCATGCTGCCATGTGGCAATAAGCGTATTGTTGAAGATATGAGGTCAACAAAACGATTCCTGAGAGGATTTAAGAAACCTGTTCTCATGATGTTCAGTGATGATGGAATCAGTGGTGATGGTGCCAGTAAAGAGCTCTTCAAGTCACTGTTCCCCCATGGAGAAGACATTCCCATTCATGGTGGTGGTTATCTTTTGCAAGAATTCAAGGGAGAAGAACTTGCTACACACCTTACAAAGTTCCTTCGAAAACACTCAACAGTTTCATGATTGTGAACATTGATTTCTCCCCTCCCTTGATTTCAGAAATATTTGAGCTGTGTCATACTCTTGCTGTGGATGTACAAAAGGACACATTGAAAACTTGCTGGAGAACCTACAATTGCTGTTATTATGCCTAGTACCTACTTACTACTAATCATACTAACTGAATGCTAGTTGCAAAATGGTTATACAATTACAAATCGACTTGATAGTCTGAATCTTCATCTTGTGATTACCATATTGCCATATATGATTCTTTGCTTGTAAATATAATGGCGTTATCAATGGTATCAATGCATCAAATGTTTTAAATTTCTCTATAAAAGGAAGGTAGTACTATTGTACAGATAATTTTGCATACCCCTTATGCCTGATGTTTCTTTATGGTTTCTGATCAATTCAGAAATATGGTTTGTTTTTGATGAGTGTAAAATAAGTACCTCTTCTAGAGTGACAGTAATTGTCTAATGAATGACCCTACACTGGAAAATCATTGTCTTTATTCATTGTCTTGAATTAATCAATGAATGTGTGTATTTGTTTATGATGATTTAATGATTATTGAACATAATATATTGTTTAGCATTGTTTTCTGTTTATTTGCTGAGTTTAGTGATTGTCGTTACTTTTCAAATTTAAGGGTTACTCTGATTTAAATCATTTCAGGAAGTTATCAAAAATTGATACATAATATATTAATAATGCTGTCGTTCCTTAAGGATATTTTAAGTAAACATAATTTCTCCAATTTACTGCTCAACAATTTCCTATATTTCAACCCTCAAAAATTTATTTCAACCCTCCAATGTATTTTGTTTTATTAACCTAACATGATATATTTTAATAGGAAATGGGAAGGGAAAGCAGACATTTGTGGGTTGGAAATATTCCTGACAATGCTTCAGAATCAGATATTGTGGATTATTTCACTCAGTAAGTGTGACTATAAACGCAGGTCGCAGAGTACATCCCTCCTGAACTGTCCTATGCTGTCTTTCAAAAATATGGATGATTTTGCTTCAGATCCCGGTTGTCAAGAGATTGAAGTTTAAACGGTTGTCGATTTTCTGACTAAGTAATAGTGATTTGGCTGCCTTTTTATCCTTGATGAACATCAACCTGTACTAACAAATTTCGCTGACAAATTATAACCTACCCATCACCTGTTACAATTCCCGAAGTACTAGCCGAAATGTTCACTAAAGAAGCTAAAAGAACCTTTCCTTAAATTGATATTTCTTTTCAAGGCTGATCGTTCATTACATATGCCTCGCCATTAAATACAATTATACCGAATTTGTCCAATCATTTCTTTCGTTTTGAAAAGTTGAAAGGAGTTGCTGCAAATTCATTTTCTCTGACCTGCTTCCTTTAGATTGCTACAAAAAGCGATAAATTCCACGAATTACGAAACCCCCCTTTTCCTACAGGTACGGCGAGGTCGACAAAATCGAAGTGCTCACCACGAAGGACTCACCAGGGGGTGTCACCGCAGTGGTGTCATTCCTGAGTCTCCAGATAGCCGCTAAGATCCACAAGTTGCCGCACAAGATGACGAATAACGCGTTAACCACGCGGTACCATGACTTCAGTGCGGCAGCGGCTAATAATGCGGTAGCGGCTCCCGGTACTGAGGGTAAGAATGAGGGAGCAAAGGAGAAGAGAGCTTCCAGGAATGAAGATTTTAATAGGTATGGGGCAATTATAGAAGCAGATGCGATTGAAACATGTATAAGACTTTTAAATAAGTATATTATAAGACGACTGTTCTTCTCACTTTCCATCGTGTGACGTTGGGCTACATAGCACTATAGCAGTACTGTAGTCAAACTTAACTAACTTCGTTCCTTTCATATTGTCGGGCCTGTCTCAACTATTTCTCCGAACTGTATGATAGGAACCTACACTTAGAGTGATCCAATTTGATGTTTCACAGGAAGAGGGTTGTCATCTCCCATAACTTGCCTGGTAATCACTCTGGTAAGTCTTACACATGGGTCGGGGTGCTGTGAGCTTACCCATATCGTCGTGTGGGTTTATTAATCAGCACGCAGGATCTGAAATAAACTGTGCCCTGATCGGTTGGCTACTATGGATTTTTTGGGTAAACTCATACTGTGTAAAATGAAACATGACGAAGACTTGATTTTTTGGTGATCAATCAATGAAATATGTTGATACTATGAGATCAGATAATCAAGCAAGATTTTTCATGCATAACGTCACCGATAATTTAACCATTTTTTACGTTTCAGTTCAAGCACTCTCGACAGGTCTTTATCACGAATTTAAACAACTTGGTAAGATAAAACAACTTTGGATGAATGTCGAACGAGGTGTCAAGACTGCTGTCATTATGTACCATGAGTAAGGGCTATTTGAATATTGATTCATCCTGCGCTGTTGATTTTCATGAATAAAGTTGCACACCCAACCACCCTACTTCTACTAAAGTTCATAGCACTTATATCAATTACCATGTGATTTGAAGAGGAAATTTAAGCGTGTTTTCCTCCTAACAATATATATTATATATGGATATTCCACTAAAATCACTGTTTTATAGTACCATGATCTGTTGATAATAGTACACTAATACCAGTGTGCTTCCTTGCAGCGAAATAATGTGGAGTTGGAATACCAGTATTTTCTCTCTTGGCTGTTAAATTACTTCTGTTTTCTGCAATCATTGTGTATATTCTAATATCATGTTTATCAAGATGAGTCTGCTGGTCAGCGTAAGTTTGAAATACGTCGGAGAGGTGTTTGCAAAAAAAGAGAAAAACGGAGGATCGCAATTGAAAACCTGTTCCGGCAATCATATGCACTCCATGTTGTCCTGCTTGTTTCTTATGCTGTTTTAGAGAGATTATTTTATTTCTTCTGCAAAAGATTTGTACAGAGCTGCTCAATTATGTTTTTCCTTGAAAGACATGGGACATTCTTCATGACAGAATCATGAAATTCTTGAAAAAATAGAACGGCTCGGAAATCCAAAGATCAATATAGAATTGATACTCCTGGCTCCTGTTGTGTTTCTGTTGGTTGAGGCATTTCTTGCTGTCAAGGTGGAATACATCCAAGCAACGTATTTCAAGTTGTGGCAATGATAGCTGCTGCTGGCAGGGAGAACAAAAGCGAAATCTAACCCAAAAGTCTTTCCTATTTTCAAAAGGGTCTTCTCAAAAAAGCGACTTTTTAAACAAAGTATGCTATTTCGCGCGCACGCGCGTTGATTTTGAGACGCGCAAAGTTTCGCCCTGTACGTGTCAACTGGCTCTATCACCACCATGTACAAGAACTGATCATGCCAATCTAAAAATGCTTTGGCCATTGGTTTGGATCTTCCTCTGGATATGTAGGTATTTCTTCTTACTATACTTGGTCAAGAATCTGGTTTCTGGACGAAAAAGAGATCTTACTAACCTCTGACCAAGACAAGAAGAAGACGATAGATTGTTTTCACGGAATTTTGAACATGGTTCGGGTTGTTTGGTTTTAATCTTTGAGAAACCATCCTTCATTTCCCTCTGCAGTTCGGCTTACTGAGATCAAGAAGTGTTGAGCTGATAGTTCTATGTTCACTATCCTATTATGAAAGTCAATCAACTACAGGAAAAGCTGGGTTCACGAGAAAATTTCGGCTATCACCTTTGAGCTGCATCACTATGCGGTTTCCTTCACATTTTCACATTTTCTTTATCATCGAAGAAAGGAGCCCAAATAACATGGAAGTGAATGGAAAGATATCTCGCTGTTTTGTTCTAAGCTCATGTTTGTTCTTAAAGAATGTCGATACTTGTAGGGAACACATTTCTTGTACAAAGCAATGCCACTACGGAGTACAGATGTCGGTACAACGTCCCACCACCATCTTTTTTCTTGATGTTTTGTAATTTTCTTGTTCCATACATCTTACAACATGGCATGGCACTATGGACTTTGGTCTTTTCCATCTCGTTACAAGGCTTTTAATTTTGTTTAATGTTCACACGCGAAGATACAATTTTCTGAAAAATATTCCACTGCGCTCTGGCTTTGACATCACTCCGTTCTAAGACCAGTGGATTGTGCTTTGTTTAGTATAGACTTGTTTCTGCTCATAAGGTAAGAAGGATTAAATTAGGATTGACGTGTTTTATTATACAAAATATATCCTAGTATAGGCGCATATTGACTCTGCTTTTAAGCTTTTAGCGGCTGCACTTTCATTCATGGTATGTTTTATAACCTTATAATGAACTAGATTACTAGATGAATTAGATACTGGATAGAAGTTTGATATTCTTCTTTTCAGCTCTCAAGATGCCCACGTTGCATTCGATGAGCTAAATCGTAAAGTTCTGTTTGGGAAAACTCTGGACTTAGAACTCGTTAAAGGTAATCCTACAGTCTATACAATGATAACATGGCTAAATAGGAATTGGGTTCGATTACATGATCCAGACTTAAATGATTCATGATACTCTGATTTTATTCGGATTCATCCCCCAGTACTCAGAGTATCGCATGTTAACAATGCTCCCCCAGCGACTAAGCATTTAAGGCCCCTCATCTTTTCAGACAAGGACGCGTACACCCTCTACCCGGACACTGTGAACTCCAACAACAACCGAAGGGAAGAAGACGACAGACGGGGGGCAGGCGGTGGAGGAGAGGGGGGACGTTTCGAGCAGCCCCGCGAACTCACCACCACGTCGCTCCGGCGCCACAACGACGAGCCAGTCACGGACGAGGGAGCTAGCAGCACCCTCTTTGTTGGGAACCTGAGCGGTAACGTCCGGTACAAGGACCTGATGAACCTGTTCAAGAGATACGGGGATATTGAGGTGGGCAGTGTTTAGGGGTGCCCGTTTTACATCTGTTTCGTTTCTATAATCTTGCTGAAAGCAGGTGCTCAGAAGTTCAGTTTATCCTCAATTTTTTTTTCTAATTTAAACCAAACTCCCATAATATCCTCCATACATGTATCATCTTACATATCTTGGTCCTGTTTTGTGGAAGTTGATATTTTCTCTCGCCGCAGTGTATTGACATCAAGGAGTCGGACAAGGGTTACCCGTACGCTTTCATTCGGTACTACCACCTGAAGTCAGCGAGTGCGGCTAAGAAATACCTCAACGAGGAGGTCCTACATGACCGATGCATGAAGGTTTGTGTGAGTTTTGATCCAGATCAAGCCAGTCAGAATAATCAGATTCGATTGATGATTGTTGATTTGATCGAATAGACCTGTTTAACTCCATCATCTGAAAATGAATTCAAACTCTGATTATATCAACTTGATAGAGGGCAAAAAGGGTTCTCTTGAATGTGAAATATTCCGGACCCTTATTCAATCACACGATTCAATAACTCAGCAAAACGCAAACCCCGCAGATCGGTTACGGTAAAGGGTGTCAGACTAACACGGTGATGGCAATGGAGATAGATCGCTCCTGTCCGGAAAGCAAGGTGGAGGCGGAGTTTGGCAAGTTCGGGGAGCTAGTTAGGATGACTTATAACCAGACGCTCGGGTCTGCGTTGTGTACCTACGGGGACACGGAGTCAGCCCAACAAGCCATTGAGAACATGAGGGGGCGGTGTCTGGGGCGAACGGGAAGAGTCAAGGTTTGTAAATTGTAATGTTCCGGATGATATGAATATTGTAACTGGGTCGGGTCAACCTATCTTCTAAAAAAAATTATCATATCTTTTGAAAAAATATTGACCCAAACCCCAAGAACTATGAATTGCACGGTTTACTTTTTGTCAATCTCCATGGATGAGGTACATGTTTCAGGTTGACTTCGCTAATCATGAGGAATGCCAAGAATTCTACAAGAACTACGAACAGTGCAAAGCCAGCCAGCAACTAATGAGATACCACATGGACATTCTCACTCAGGCACAAACTAGTGATAGGTTCGCAAACGTTAATTGTTATTAATTGCCATCGCAATTCGTGGCTGTGAATTCGTCGCCTTACGTGAATATTGTTACATATCTATTTTCGATTTCTCCACTTCTTTTCCTATTTTCCATTTAACCTGTCCTATTCTTCCCTACTTCCCATTTAACCCGTCCTTCTCTTCCCCATATAAAATCCCTTTCTCTTCAGAGAGCAGGGCTCCAGGAAGAAGTACGATGATTTCCGGGTTAGAGACAGACGAGACAGCTATACCATGTCTCCCGAGAGACGGGTCGGAGACTCAGTACAAACGATACGAGGTTGGTGTGATGTAAGGAGAGGGATGCTCATTTTGTGAGAAATAGATTTTCGGAAAAAATAGAAATACCAAGTTCAACAACGATGAAAAAACTGTTTTTGATAATTATTAATCCAAAAATGGGAAAAGCTTAAAGGAAAATTCAGACAAGAAGCACAAATTAACGATCGAAAATTGATGAATGATGTGGGAATTCAGATAATTAATATTTCACCACGGAATCTATTTCAGCGAGTGGAGCGGACCACGTCGCGGAATATCCGTGAAATCACGCCCTCCCCGCCCCGGTCGCGAGCTGACCGCTCCCCCGACCCGCGGCCCCGCCCCCGCTCTTTCGACACCGACTGGAAGGGCAAGGGAAAGGCGCTGCCGGCGCACAAACACGCCGACGACAGCCGTGGTCTGCCGCGGGACGCCGCGCGGCGGTCACGTGACGTCGCCGACAAGCCACAACGCGTCGTGTCGTCGCGGTACAACAGCGAGGAGCGGGAGCTGGCCCGGAACATCCGGGAGTCGAGGAACGGGTCCCGGGAACGCGGGGAGGGCAACGAGCGGGTGGACTTCAACCACTCGAACATGAAGCGAGTGACGAAGAAGAGCTCCGCCCGGAGATCCTCCTCCCGAGACTCGCCTGACAAGTACTCGTCTGCCAAGGGAGGGGAGAGGGGTAAAGACAGCAGCTCCTACACCAAGGCACGCGCCCGGGACGCGGGGCCCATGATGGACAACGACTGGAGTTCCAAGAAGTATAGCAAGGATACGTCGGAGAAGGTTGCCATGAAGTCGCGGTCTAGAGGCGAATCGGCCGATGAGAAGTCGCCTCGTGAGAGTAGACGAGATTCAAGAGATCGCCGTGAGAAGAGGAAGAAGGAGAGAAGAAGCACGCTCAGCGATGAGGAAGAGGAAATACTCAACTCCTTCATCCAGATGAGACGCGAGGAGAAGTCGAAGCAGAAGAAGAAGCTAAGGAAAGAACGGGATGACCGACGAGAGAGGGAATCTAAGCGGGATCGGGACGACAGGAGGAGTCGGGATGAGAGGAGGGATGACAGACGGGATGAGAGGAGAAGTGACCGGGGATCGGATGATGAGGATGATCGTAGACGGGACGACTCAGACGATGACAGGAGAGGGAGCAGCAAGGGGAAGGAGCAGATCGGACAGGGACAAGAGGAAAGCGCAAGAGGAAGCAGTCCAGAGATTCTTCGGACGCTTCCTCCGACAACAGGTTCGCATAAACTCTAACTCATCTCAAACTCATTCCCTGAAATAAGGTTTGACCCACAATGTAGATTTGATTTGAAAATATTCTTTTTAACTTGATTTGTAATCTACCCCCCTCTAATGTTTAGCCTCCCCCTGCCCCCTAATGTCTTTCGCCCACCCCTAATAATGTCTCAACCCATCCCCCTAATGTCTTACCCTCCCCCTCAGTTCGAGCACCTCATCGGACAGCACAGATCACGAGATAGACGTTGGTAACCATGACAAGCAACAGCAGGACAAGAGGAGCCAGTCACCCGTCCCTCCTGACTCAGCTCTGGATAGGATCGCTAAGATCATCTCCGATAGCACCAATGGTCAGGTGGGTAATCAGTAATCATATTGTGCTTCATATGAGTAAAATAAAGAGAGTTCTTCGGAATCTATCGTAGGAATTAAGCCTGGCATGACTTGTTATGCCAGGCAAGTAGAAAATATATCGGAAATGGTATTACAGACGGCATTATTAGATTTCACCTTTGCACAGTGATCTTTAAAAGCCCGCCCTCCCGCAGGTGCAGCTGAACGCGGCGTCAGCCCCCGCCTCCTCGGACCACTACAGCCCGGGGTCCCTGCACTTGGAACCCGCCACCCAACCCCCGCCCGCCGCCACAGACCCCGCCCTGACAGTGCAGACCATGATCCCCATCCCTGCTGCAGCAGTGCAACCCTTCCTACCACCACCCGCCCCCATGCAGATCACGCAGAGCAAGGAACTGCTCAGCTTGCTCAGGAAGTACCCCATCATGTGGAACGGTCCTATTGCTCTCAAGAACGATACTGCTAACGTTCAGGTTTGTTGGTATTTCAGTTTGCAAAACACAGTGCTGTGATTTGGTCCGTCCATATCTCTGTGTTACAAATGACAAACATAACGGCCTATAATTTCAGCTGCACTTCCTGTCTGGGAGTGCTGGTATTGCGGAGGGAGCTATTAATGCGCTTCCCAACCTCGGGCCAGGACCGATGCGCATTGCTCAGCGCATGAGACTGGAACCCAACCAGATAGAGGGCGTACAGAAACGAATGCAGGTGTGTGTTAACTGTTAGATGTCAAATTTCTCCGCATTTTGGCGGCCAGCTCAGATCACACTCGCTTTTGTTTCATTATGTATCTTTCACTCTTGATCTTATGGGGACTCTTACCCAATACCCATATATGTGTGCACGATGAAGGAATTGATAAAGACGCGCGTCGCAAAAATTACATTGCAAAGAATTCTGTTCGAGTATTTCACACGTTTCTATCGATCGATCCATGTGCACCCATATGGGTTATCCTTTGGGTTAAAACAGGACTCATTCATCCAAGATCCCCCCCCCCCTTTGCATAACCCTTTCCTCCCAACATGTAACTTGTGTTTTACTGAACCCTCCCCAGCATGAAGGACAATGGTGCATGATGCTGGCGCTCCCTCACGGCACAGATCCGCTAAGTGTGAGCAACCAAACCACCACCCTCCAACACGGCTTTATCACGTACCTGGAGAGCAAGCAAGCCGCGGGCATCATCAACCTTCCTGTTACTGGTGAGTATTGTATGGTCAATGTATTGTGTATAATGTATACACTGTGCAATGTGCTGTGTATACACTGTACTATGTACTGTGTATACTGGATTGAATCCCCTTCCAGATACAAGTGTTAAATTTATTAAATTTATTAAAAAAAATTTTATAGATCATTGTAAGTTATCTATCTGGTGAGAAGATATTATTTTGTTACTGTATCAATCATTGGAGAAGGAATTAGGAACTAAGGCAGCCCGAAAAACGAGGCAACGGGCGCAATTCTTTTTAAATTTCGACCCTCATCTCCCCTAATTACTGACCAACCTTCGCCCTACGTGCTCCACATCTTCCCACCGTGCGAGTTCACACGAACACACATGAAGACCTTCTGTCCAGAACTCATTGACGGGGCTGGAGACTGTGGCTACCTCCTCATTGTCATAGCAACTGTTTAGAGAGCCCTCTCCACCTCATACAAACTGTCAAAGTGTGTGGTTTTAACAGCGCCGTACAAACTGCTCGTGATGCAATCACTGTTGCCCTCTGAAGATCTTCTGACTTTGATTATTATCGAAGGGACCCTTCATAAGAAAGACGTTAATTCCAGACCCTCATTGCCTTCGTTGGCAGACCATCTTCCCCTGCTACCGGGAAGGCGCTTGATGGACGGTCCCTTGGAAGACTATCTGACTTCAAACTCTAAGGCAACCATTTGAATTATATTTATACTACTAATTTGCCATTTAATCGTTAAGCATGAATATTTATGGCTAAAGTTTTGAAAGGTCGACCTTTCGGGAATTCACTGGAGTATCCTGTGCAATCAATTTATTGATAATTTATTGTTAAAATTAATTATTTAAGCTCTTTTCAGCTGGCTTATTTTTTTAGTGCACACATTTGCATTCAGGTTCTTTTTATGGTGGAACATTTCATTCTGCTGTTTTTCATATTAGAGCGAAAAAGCTTTTCAGATTTTTATTGTTTTTATCTAATTAATCGAAAGCTGTTTTATTATTATCATGTATGAAATAGGTGACTTTTCATTCCAATTTTTCATTGGGCATTGGATGGTGGTTAGAGTATGATATGGATATGATCGGTAATTAGATAAGAAAATATTCCCTTGGACATAAGATATTAGATAATCAATTAATTAATGATTTAAAATTAATCCTGATTATTGTTTATGGTGTCTGTCAATTAATTTTTAGATGAATTGGAGTGTTCATGTTCTGTAAGAAGTTACACGTTTTGATGTTCCATTGAATTTGATATTGAATCGATGTGCTACTTTAATTTAAAATGCAAGCAATTTCGCATTTAATAATGAGTCTTGCAGTCTCGGTAAAACTAAATAGAAAGTGTAAGGCAGGTGTCGCCACCTCGAGAAATGAGAATTCTTCTGAAATTTCCGATCGCGCGGCGCCATGTACGTAGGTGAGTATACTGTTAAATCAGTATCACACACGTACAAATTGTGGTTTTGTGGAAATTTCTTGCCAGGCGTTGCCTGGCCCCCTCGCGCGCGCCAGGCAACGTCTGGCAAGAAATTTCAGACACCGATCTCAGAGGTGGCGACACCTCAGTTATACCTTTCTTGCCCTAATGAAAGTTACATCATATGACGCAGAAAATAGCAAAAAACCTTGATATTGTTGTGCAAAACATCAATTTGGAACCGAAATTGCTGCGCGCTAATTTTGACCATATTTTAGTTTTTACTAAACACGTACGCACATGACACCTTTCCACTTTCGCGCGAAGCGAAGCCGTCGTTCCACGCGCTTCCTAAGCCCGCATAGGTGTGCGTACGCAGACAGGGATATACGTGTTTAGCAAGTTCCACGCACGCGCAGTTTGGCGTCTGGTTTGATGGAATTTTGGGTATGTCTCCCATATAAACGGCTCTGAGTGACGTCACAAATCTAAACGTCAATTTTTCTGTATCCTAAACCATTGCCCTAACCAAAACCCTCCCTTAATCCTTATCCTAAACCCTAACAAATCTTGATCCTAATCCTGACCCTAACCCTAGTCCTTAATTGTCAGGCGTTGCCTGACCCCCTCGCGCGCGCGTCAGACAAGTCCTTAAAGCGCTAGGTGCGCTTAATTATATTTTTCTGAGTGACGTCATTGTCATATAAGATAAGGATAGCCAAAAACAATTGAAAATTGTTTGGGTTACGCAGCCACTCCAGTACCTAAAATTATACGATTAAAACTATTGATATGAGTTTTAATCGCAGCCTGTCCGTGGCGGTGTGCTTTGGTTACTAAGAAATAAGCAGAATTAACATTCATCAACTCACTGCCGTCAACTCAATCTCCTTCAGTTTACTAATTAAGCGTGAGTGGACGCGTAAAGAAAGTACCTATAATTTCTAGCATTCTTTGAAGTGTGTTTGCACGTGAAAAGGCTTGAACGCATGCTGAAATTAATCGTTCATCCCTATTTGATGATTGAAATCGTCGTCTTTTAGCGACTTTAAGGGCGATTGCAATGTAAAAAATGGGTCCACTACTTCAAATATGCCGTTAGGAAACACGAAGTCACACTTATTATGGTTGGAGTGACAACATCGCGATTGTGAATATATTCGACAAGAATGAAGTAGAGCGGGTGTACTGTGTAATAAGCTCACATCATATGCGTGACCAAGATATTTCTTCGTAACCAAAGCACACCGCCACGGACAGGCTGCGATTAAAACTCATATCAATAGTTTTAAAGTGAAAGTCAAACAAAAATACCACACGCTATTTTTTCTCGCGCGTTCCATTGTTTTTGCGCGTTCCCGATGTATTGCGCTCCCAAACCAATATCTGGTAGTGCGCAGTTCAGCTTTTTATCGAATAAAACTATACTTATAGACACGTTTAAACTTCAATCTCTTGAATACACATGCATCAATGTAGGCAGTTGAGAGATTCGTCATAATCATGCCTTAGATTGGTGACTTGATGGCGTTTATGAACAGCCTATTTTGTGTGTCCAGTATATGATAGCAGAATCTGAAGGCTATATGAATGTTTTGTTATGTGTGGATGTCAGGCGTAAGATTGTGTGCATTGTACGATTCCTGAGATATAACAAGAATGTTACAAACCGTTTCATATGATCTGTAAATATATCCGTAATTGAAGGGGTTTTGTATTGTACAATTAAGTTATTTTATTTTAACAAAAAATCTACAATTTTCGCATATCGTATGCAAACTTTCGTCGTTATGTACGCTCAATATAACATGTACTTTACTATTAAGCTATTAGAGTATTGGAGTGTTGGCAACGAACGGACCCAAAATTTCAATCTATGTAAAGTCAAACTACCTACTCACTACAAATCTTAGTTTTTACTACATTAGTTTAAGCCCTTTCAACTTTTACGTAGTTTTACATAGTAACATAATATGTACAACTACAAGCATACAAACTTGTCAATATCAATCAAGATAGACAGATAAGTTAGAATTACTCTTACTAACCCTTCATAAAACTAACCATCTAGCTGAATAGCTGATGTCGAGTGTCAGTTAAGAGCCTAGGTATCTTTCACCCTGAGCTCAGTGGAAATGACAGGGAATCGAACCTGAGATCTTTCGATCACGAGCCAGACTAAATACCATTAAACAACGTGACCACACATCCCATATCTAGCTGATGTCGAGTGGCAGGAAAGAGGCAGAGTTCTGTACGCCGTCCTCCTGCGATAGCAGCACCCGGAGCGCTGCACCACGTGACATGACGTCATCGTCACGTGATGTCTTGTCACGTGACCGACACTTCTCAGCTAAACGCATCAGAGAAGACAGCGGTGAGTGGTCTGACAGTGCTCTAATTAGTTGGTTTCCCTGACAATGAGCTCTAATCAGTGGGCTTCCCTCCTCAACATGAAGCTGCACTCGTCGAGGCTTGAGCTGTATTAGTTGATGAGATAAGCGATTATTTCTTGAAATTTTGTGATGAGGAAAGAGGTCCAAGAGATTCTTTCTTGAAACAGCATTCACTTCATACGTACAGTTTAACAGTTGTATCGTGTAGTTCAGTGAGTATTATGTTCAGGTAGAATACCAGTGCTAGGCAGCAGTCCTCTGACCGCCCCTCGTCATTAGTCCATGTTCATAAACAGAGAACCATGGTACCAGCCAAGGGCTAAAACGCTAAGCGGGACAAATAAAAATTGTATATGTCCCGCTTAGCGTATAATACAATTTTGTGTACTTGTGTAAATTCTATACAATGTGTAAAATACTCCATTTCTCAGAAGTATCGTCTAACAGTGTGGAGACAGGAGACGCGCTGAAACACATTGACCACGTCAAGCAGATAACCATCCTGGAAATGCAGGTAGCTAGTCAGGGGTTGCAACCCCCAACTTTTTTGCTGTGGAGTTGTAGTAGCTTGGTGTTGTAGTGGGGTGATTGGGTTGCTGTAAATGCAGGTAGCTAGCCACTCCCACGCTGTGTATACTGCTTTTTGGGGTAAATTGAGCGATCCGTCCAGGCCAGCTGGCCCGGTACTGGCGCGAAACTGGCGTGATAATGGCGTGAGGAAGGCCTGATACTGATGCGATACTGGCCTACTACCATGGGACTACACGGCACACCCTTAGGGGGGGCCAGGCCCCCCTAGTTTTCAAAAGGCCCCCTAAAGAAAAATATAATGGGGGGGGGGGGGCTTGACCCTACCTAAGATTTTCTCAAAAAATTGAACATAGAACGGAAGTGAAAATTTAGTTCATTTAGACAGACATTTTCCTGAAATTCACCTTTTTTTGAGTTGAATCAATGAATAAAACATGATTTTAGTTGTATTTTTATGCAAAATAGTGAAAAGTAGGGCTATGGAAAATGAAAATTTGCTTATGTAAATTCTGGCCCCCCGTAGTTTTCAAAAGGCCCCCCCCCTAGAATCAATCTAGAGGGGGCCTTGGCCCCCATTAGCTCGAAAATGTGTAATGGCATGCCTACTACTGGCATATGATAAGGTATCTTATCTACTTATTTCCTTCCAGATTACGAAGCTGAAGGCAGATAATGAGAAGCTGAAGATAGAGTCCGAGTACAAGGACAGGCAGAAGCGATTCTCTGGTCTGAGAGAGGATGAGGATGAAAAGAATGCGAGGGACAGGGTCGTCAGTCAGAGGTAATAGTGTCACAATATTTAATTGAGAAATTTCATTCAGATCCTATTTTCATTTTAGTCGCGAATCATGATAATTCATATTTGTTTGCTGACTTCAAGTGAAAAGCGGAAAAGTTGAATGTTGCAGAGTTTGTAAACTTTTCTCCCCCAGGGATGCCCTGTATGAGAAGAACGCAGCTCTAACTGAGGAATTAGAGAGTGTCTCCCAAACTTACATGGCATTCCACAAAGAGATGACTGAGAAGAACAACAAGGTATACTTCTTGTATACTTCATGTATATTTCATGATTTCATGTATACTTTAGGTTATTTGTGTGAAATGGTTAGAGCTCGAAATGCCTTGCTTGTGGACAAGTTATAAAGTGCCTTCAACGTCGAAAGGTGTGCTTATAACTTGGACAACCTCTGAACTTTGATAAATACCTTGAAATTTCACCTGCTTCATTTCAGTTGCTAGCTGAACTTGCGAACATATCAAATCAGGTTTGCTTAATTTCAGTTGCCAGCTAAACTTGCTTAATTCCTTAATTTCACCTGCTTAATAATTTCAGTCGCTTGCTGAACTTGCGGACATCAAATCAAAGCTTCTCCAAACGACGGATGAGATGTATAGTGAGAAGAGGAAAGCAGCACAGGAGCTGTGGTTAACGGAGAAACGTCTTAGGGAGGAACTATCAGAGAGGGAACACAGACTTATCACTCTAGAGGTACGTGACTTATCACTCTATAGGTACGTGACTTATCACTCTAGAGGAACGTGACTTATTAGAGGTACGTGACTTATAACTCTAGAGGTACGTGACTAATCACTCTTGAGGTCCGTGACTTATCACTCTTGAGATACGTGACTTATCACTCTAGAGGTTCGTGACCTATAGTCCAACGCATTTTTGCATAAAAATGGGCTGACCCCCGAAATCGAAAATAACAAGCTGATTTCACATGGATCAGTTCATATTGAGTCCCATGAGGTCACAGAAAAAAGTTTACCAAAATCTGAGTGGGGAAAATATGATTTTTTTCGATTTCCCTTAGGCGCCTAGGCGCGTATGTTCAAAATAGGATATCTCAGCTTCTGAATGAGATACAGAGCTCCATGAATACCTCAAAATGACCGCAATGGTCGAATTATGTTGGGCGGATGAGGTTTCCAAGACTCTCAGACCCTTACTTTTCGAGATATTATCGAAAAACCTATACGCGAGTAGCTTATTTGAGCATACGCGGGTAATATGTGTATAATTCCAACAAATTTCGACATTAGCCACCAAAAATTGAAAATATTAAGCTGATTATGCATGGATGAGATGTAAGTGGATCAGTTGATGTCACAAAATAGTCTTAATCTAAGTTCTGAGAGGATTGACTCCTGATTCTATGCCATTTCCCTCAAGTTAAAAGTCCACATTATCGGAAATTATGATTATGTTTGTAGGTTTTGGAATTAATATTGACTTCATTGTGAGCATTCCGCTTAAATGAGTTTGAATCATTCCAATGGCTATTCCTACCAGGTTTGAATTGTTAGTAAAGATATGCTCTTAACTCTCAGGAAATAATTGACAGGCTAAAAATCTACAACTGCTTGAGTATGCCAGTGCTAATTATATGATTGGTATCTCAGGTAAGCTATATTGAATTGAATTTTGGCTCACATTCGACCAGTAGCGACAATTCAAGAGGCAGATGTAATAGAACTTCCCATAAAACCCATGATGCAACAACACATGGTTACTTTGGAGTGAAACCCCCTTGGTAGTTAGATTTTGCAATTAGGTTCAAGGGATATACCTATCCTAAACCTATCCAATTCTTACCATCTTGGAGTGCTTGCAAGACCATTACTTAAACTATTAGACATCCTTTTGGAAACTGAATGATGACAATGGAAAGATTCAGAGTGAAATTCTTGAGTTGAGGTTAACATGCTTGAGGAGGACTCTCTGATTTAGCAACAGAATGGTGACGATTGGAACACAATATTGCAGATTGATTGAATATGTATCATGTATGATTCTTCAATTTTGAGCTCAAGAAATTAGACATTCTATGGAAAATTTCAATCCCCATCTCTGCTTGAGCTTTGTATGTGATGAGATTTTCTACAGTTCCATACTCCATAGAAATATTAAAGATTGCTACTGAGGACTTGTGACTCTATTATAATACCAGTTGACTTCTGAAATTTGAGCACTGACAACTAGAATCCCAAATACCACCATGGCCAACTCAAGACTCCTAAATATCTTGAAAGTAACTTAGTGAGGTTTTGAAACCACAATTGTTCATCGAAAAGAATACATTCCATTCAAAAGGACCACTTTACATAAACAATAACATCATAGAAATGATTCATATCCTGATAATCAACATGAAGTTTGCAAACGAATGTGGGTCCCAAGACCCATGCTTCGTGAGTATGTCTATTATCTACACTGAAGAAATAAGAATAGCTGAACATATTGATCACATCTCTGTGGGTCTGAGTGCTTCTTAATCATGTGTGTTTTTGGATGTGGTTTAATTTGAACTCTTATCTAGAACTGTGATTCTAACTCTAAGGCTATAAACAATAACATCATAGAAATGTATCTACTATCTAGTTTCGAGTCAAAAGTCACTCCAATGCTCCAATAATTTGGATTTTTGGATGTCTTCTTTGCATTTGAACTGATATCTATTGCTTTGATGGGCAGTTCTATAACATATGCCTCTCAAATTGTAACACTTTGTTGCCGCTGATCGAATGTGAGCCAGAATTCAATTCAATTTAGCCTTTGCTGGTATCATATAATTAGCACTGAGTACTCAAGCAGTTGTTAGATTTTTAGCCCTTCAATTAATTTTTGAGCATATCTTTGCTAACAGTTCGGGCCTGGTGGGAGTAGTCATTGGAATGATTTAAGCTCATCTAAGCGGAATGCTCACAATGAAGTCAATACAAATTCCAAAACCTACAAACATAATCATAATTTCCGATAATGTGGACTTTTAACTTGAGGGAAATGGCATGAAATCGGGATTCGGTCCTCTCAGAACTTGGATTGAGACTGTTTTGTGACATCAACTGATCCACTTGCATCTCATCCATGCATAATCAGCTTAATATTTTCAATTTTTGGTGGCTAATGTCGAAATTTGTTGGAATTATACATGTATTACCCGCGTATGCTCAAATAAGCTACTCGCGTATAGGTTTTTCGATAATATCTCGAAAAGTAAGGGTCTGAAAGTCTTGGAAACCTCATCCGCCCAACATAATTCGACCATTGCGGTCATTTTGAGGTATTCATGGAGCTCTGTATCTCATTCAGAAGCTGAGATATCCTATTTTGAACATACGTGCCTACGCGCCTGAGGGAAAATCGAAAAAAATCATATTTGCCCCACTCAGATTTTGGTAAACTTTTTTCTGTGACCTCATGGGACTCAATATGAACTGATCCATGTGAAATCAGCTTGTTATTTTCGATTTCGGGGGTCAGTGCAAAAATGCGTTGGACTACTATTACGCTAGAGATTCGTGACTTATCACTCACAGAACTTAAACTGTAGCAATTAAAACGTCGTGTTCTTGTGAACGTCTTTCATCATATTCATACATTCTGAGAAGTTAATTAGTTAGAAACTTAGAAGATGCAACTGACACACAACATATTCATATCTGTCCCAGAATTGGTGAAATGATACTAACCTTTGTTGTATCGAATTATCCAGAAACCGTTGAAATCACTCACAGAACGATAACAAGCTGAAGGAACTGACTATAGCCCGGTACACAGAGGAAGTTGAGTCCACTCAGAGCCGTCTCAAGGAGTTTACTACCCTGCAGAAGTCAGAGTTCCAGTTGAGGATGGAGCTAGATACCATGAAGAACAAAGAGGTAGGATGACGTCATTATCATAGCTCAATGTAGTGAGGTGATTACGTTGAACCGCCTATTTCTCGCGTGCGGGATGAAATCTAAAGCCATGGTCTCTTATAAAATCATGAAAACGTTTCAGGCGTACGCCAGCGTTTTTCCAGAAAAGATCATCAAGTCAGCCCAAGTTCACGAGGACAATCTCAAACTCCAACGAGACATCAAAAATCTTAAAGATGATAAAGGTAAAGTGTGAAGCCTATGATAAATCAAATAACTTGTATTTGGTTTGCCGTATCTTGGGATCGGATTATGAATGATTTCAGAAGTTAGTTTCACATTTGCATTGAAAATTCCTCCAATTCCAAGGGCTTTCTACTTTCACTGCTTGCCGATTATGATTCCAAGGATTTGCTAATTTCAGTGCTACGAATTTCATGTCAATTAATTCCCCATTTCAGAATCCACTCAGTTGCTGAAGATACAGCTGGAAGACGCTACGACAGAAATAGGCTCCCTGAAGAACCAACTTTCTTACTACATGTCATGTAAAGACCAATACGACTCTGTTTCAGGTTAATACTTAATTTGGAGCTGATGTCAAAGTTTTTGTTGATCATCAATCACCTTATTTAATCCCAGCAATATTTAAGTGTTTAATCGAGCAATATTTATTTTTAATTCTACTGTTTTTGGTGAAATTTATCTCCAATTAATAACTAAATCTTCATTATTTGTTGTTGAACAGATGAGTTGAAAGACTGGAAGAAAGTTCAATCTGAACTTAAAATGTCGTCGCCTCTTTCTATTATATCTACTGTATCTCAACTGCAGAAAGATGCCCTTCAGATGACATGTTTGTTGAAATCAGTGTTTATAATTGAATATTTATCCAATTTCAAATTAACATAACCCATTCGCCATTGTGTTGATTTTGAGTGAATTATCTGTTCGAATATTTTGCCATATAGCCATAATAATATGCAACGATGTCTTGCTTCGTAAAAACTCGCTTGACTCAAATACATCACAACGTTTTTGGTTCAGATTATAGCCTCAAAACCGAATCTTTTAACTTCCAATCCCCTCTCAGCAACCATGGAGAAATACAAATCAGAACTTTCTGCCCTTTCGACTGAGCTGTCTGAGTTGAAATCCACACACGATGAACTTAGTCAGCGTGCAGCTGAAGATAGGAACATCTGTGAAGTGTTGCGTAAAAACCTGAGTGCTAGTGAACTGAAGTGCACTGAATTCAGGGAGGAAGCATCCAGGTTAGGACCCGAATATCATTAAGTTCTGAATATTGATTCATTATCTTTTCGGCCTGTACCACAGATGAAAAAGTTCGGGGCGCGCGAACGACGCACGCATTTTCTTCGTAACAACCACTTTTAGCGCCAAATAATTTAATCGCGCGCCCCGCGCGCGCGCAGTACATATTTTTCCGTACTTTTACAGAACATAACGACGCGATCGGTCAGTCGGCGAAGCCAATAACGTGGCAAGACTGTCGCTTGCCTGACTGAAACAAGACATGGTCTGTTTTCACGAATGCGATTCAGGAATGGTAGGTAGTGGCGCACTATATAAGGTACCAATAGCAAGGTCACATAGGTAGGTAGGGTCATGGTAAGTAAATAGTGCACATTGCAATCCAACGGTATGTGGAATGTGCAAACGCTGCTGTTCGTCATGCTTGAATTGATGCTGAGTGGTGTCAACGTCATAGACTTGATATGTGTACGTAGCGTCATTCGTCATGCTTGATTGGGTCCAAAGTGGTGTCAACGTCATAGCGTTGGTATGTGGAATGTGCATACGTCGCCGTTCGTCATAGATGACGGAGTGGTGTCAGCCATCATATATAAAGGCATGCACTGCAGCTCTGGTCATTAGTTTTCATTTTCTTCTTCTCGAGTTTTCTTGCTTAATTGTTGTTAAAAAAGTTGTTAAAAATGTTGTAATCGTTGTTAATAATGTACCGTTGTAAATAAGGTACCGTTGTTAATAAATACCGTTGTTATTAAGGTACCGTTGTTAATAAGGTACCGTTGTTAATAAGGTACCGTTGTTAATAAGGTACCGTTGTTAATAAGGTACCGTTGTTAATAAGGTACCGTTGTTAATAAGGTACCGTTGTTAATAAGGTACCGTTGTTAATAAGGTACCGTTGTTAATAAGGCATCGTTGTTAATAACGTATCGCTGTTAGTAAGGTACCGTTTTTAATATGGTTCCCGAAGGTACCGTTGTTAATAAGGTACCGTCGTTAATATGGTACCATTGTTAGTAAGGTACCGCTTGTAATAAGGTACCATTGTTTATAAGGTACCGTTGTGAATAAGGTACCGTTGTTAACGTGGTACGGCTTTTAATTAGGTACCATTGTTAATAAGGTACCTTTGTTAACGTGGTACCGCTTTTAATAAGGTACCATTGTTGATAAGGTACCGTTGTTAATAAGGTAGCGTTGTTAACGTGGTACCGCTTTTAATAAGGTACCGCTTTTAATAAGGTACCGCTTTTAATAAGGTACTACTGTTTAATAAGATACCTTTGTCAATACGGTACATTGTTAAGATGGGCACATTTCCAATGTTTCAAGAGATAAAGTTGAACGTGCAGGATGCAATCGTGTGACAGTACGATCGCTTTTCCAGTTTTCCTCTTGAACAATGCCGTCTTCGTTTAACAATTACTACTAAACGGGGGATGGATCTACAAGAGATCCAAACAGAGTCCCAAGCACGGGACCTCCCGCTGGGAGGTCCCTGTTGTCAGGGCTACTGATAATAACCATTTTAAATCATGTTAATGACACAATTTCGCTGAATTCAGGGAGGAAGCATCCAGCTACAAGAAACTTCTTGACACCTACCAGACGTCTAATGAGGAGGAACGGCAGAGCTTACCCAAGAAACCTGGCCCTAAAATCCTGCACATGAAGCAAAACCCTTACCAGATTAAGGTTTGGAATTTCTAATATCATCCATCAAAATGAATTCAACTTCTGAGGATAAATAAGATGGTTACAGTTTCCCTTAGAACTGTTTCGTTTTGACCCCAACTAGTCGACTCATGCAGCAACCATTTTCCAACACTTTTGAGATTTAACAGCTTATATCACTTCCCCCAGTTGGACCTTGAGTTAAAGCGAGTCAACGAAGAAAACGCGAAGCTCCGTAAGCAACTGGAGCAAGCTCAGAACGTTTCAGTGATACAAGAGCTGGAGGTTTGCCAACAGAAACTCTCAGAGAGCGAGGCTTCGCTCAAGAAAACAAAGACTATCTACCAGGCGAAAGTTAGTGAAAGGCTCAGCGCAAGGCTTTTAACTGAGCGCAAATTTACTCAGTAAATTGCACTCAGTCACCCCTCATATCCATTCATTTGCGCTTAAATTGCACAAGTGAAAAGTGTACGACAAGTATAGTTATCTGGTAAATTTGCGGTGGTTTCTCTCATGTTCTATACATGTAGTTTTCACGGTGTTTTCTCTCAATTTCCACTCTTTTTTTTGCAGGTGAAGGAGTTCAAGGAGGGGATATTTGACCTGTTCGGGTACACTGTGTCGTGTCCTGCTGACAACCAGTACGCTCTTCTCTCCGTGTTCGCTGGCTCACAGGACGACAAGATTCTCTTCTTCCGGTTAGTACTGGCTCACAGTCGAAATGACGTCATTTAAATTGTGCGCGCTGCCAAATTGTTGAAAATAACTTCTTATTTTTCGTGCGCGTCATCATCAGGTTTCATAATGCCCTATTGCTGACTTCATCGCTCTTTCGATAAAGACATTCTTGTGCACGAATGACAAATTTAAAAGTGAGGATTGAGCCTTAAAATCCCTCGATTGAATCTCCACGAATTGATTGAATTGCCCCGAATATCAAATTTTCCCGAATAAACTGAATCTCTGTGGCAGGGTGAAGAACGTGATGCAGCTGATTGAGAACAAGTACACCCGGACACTGGACATGCAGGCTCACATTTCAAAACTCACTCAGCACCGCTCCATCCCTCTCTTCCTCGCCGACCACACCTCCGACCTCTTCCACCGACAAACCTTCCTCCAGGACCTACCCGAGCAGACGTGTGAGTTCGGGGGATTTTCTAAGAAGTGAGGAGCAGACCTGCGAGTTCGGGGGATTTTCTAAGAAGTGAGGAGCAGACCTGCGAGTTCGGGGGATTTTCTAAGAAGTGAGGAGCAGAACTGCGAGTTCGGGGGATTTTCTAAGAAGTGAGGAGCAGATAGGGTGAGTCTTTTACTATAACTTTTCTAAGAAGTAAGAAGTGAGGAGGAAATGTATGATCAGTTTATTCATGGACTTTTCTAAGAAGTTAGGCTGGATATAGGGTGTCTTTAATGTGACTTTTGGCATTTTTCTAAGAAGTAAAAAAGGAGATGGTGAGTCTTTTTGGAATAGGTTTTCCTGAAGTTAATTTAGAACAGAACGCGGGTTTTGTAACTTTTTTTATTGATTTTATTCCCAAAAAAGTGAAGAAAAACGTATTTTTGACTTCATACCCTAATAGATAATATATCAGCGAAATTTTTTCCTCAGTAACGCCTTTTTATCTTACAAAAAGACATTGAAGAGGGTTCAGGGTTAGCAGAGATCGTGGTTGGGAAGGTGAGAAATAGGATATTTGTATAGGGTCAATTTTTGCTATAGAGCAACCGTAATTTATGGGATGTGCCCGGATTAATCCTTTATTATATCAGCCGCAAAATTCCCTCCCTCCCCTGATGTCCAATGCGAGCATTTTGGATGAATCAGCACGTGCAAATGCGTATCATAATACTAAGTCAACATCAAGCACCATGGGGAGGGAAATTTTAAGCGCCTGCATACGGGATCAACGCAATTACAAGAATTGTTCTTGTTGAATTATTTATATTGGAGTTAGTGGTTTTTTGTTATAGAAAAACTGTGTATGGCCCTACGAGTTACACTAAATATAGGATATGGTTGATCATATTACAGCGCTTCCGTACTGTGGTATATATGTATAGGTTAAGGTAACAATCTTGACGTGTACTGATTTTCACCTCAAATTGGTAATTGAGGAGACTTTCATTATTTGGTAACCACAATGATCGTGAGCTAGCTAAGATAATGAATACATTTTGATGTTATGACTTGACCATTCATTATTCTAGCTGTAGTTTTTTTGACTGATCCCCGAGCTGAAACATGTAAATTATGCACACTTGTCGTATCAGATTAGCGATTAAGGAGATTTAATGATTGGGATTGTATTGGCGAATGGTGCATTGCATCCTTTTTCCCACGGTAACCTGTCAATTATTGAGCTAGGATGTGCGTAGTTTTCCGGCAGCTCTTTTTGGCTTGACTTCTTTCTAATCCTTTAATTATTTCTTTCTGCCAGTTTTCCTGACTGGTCAGTGTTCTTCATTTTTGTTTTCCTTGATTGGAATTACTATTTTTATTTTAGATTAAATTATTCATTAAGTTATCCTTATTATTAGTTATCATATTATGATATGCAATGACATTGTCAATTTTGAACTATCGAATAAATTGTTTTTACAAACTTAGCTCAATTCTTTGCAATTGAAGTAAAACACCTATCATCAGCAAATCTCTTGATTGAAAAGGGGTTTGCATCGGTCCATTTTCTTAAATAAATGATGAATGAAATTTGCTAAATTGCCTTATTAATGATGTGGCCAGACATCAAATCGGCGTGATGTCAGAGACAAGACTACTGA
This sequence comes from Beroe forskalii, assembly GCA_011033025.1. NCBI lineage: Eukaryota > Metazoa > Ctenophora > Nuda > Beroida > Beroidae > Beroe > Beroe forskalii. The sequence goes on from WFMF01000049.1 coordinate 125,974, forward strand.
CTCTAAAACGCAAGGTGTAATGTCTAGAAAACTAAAAAATTGATTGACAAATTAGCAATGCTATTACAGAATTATCATACTCCTTCCAACTCTCAAACTAATTATTACTAGTCTTATTTCAAATTTTCAGCCAGGCAGATCCAAGTGATATTAAGGACTTATACTCTTCGTATATCACTGAAGGCAAATGTTCACAAGAACTACCAGGTAAGATGTAGGTAGCTATAGAAATATTACCATATAATATGATCACTAATCAGTTTCTATTTATTGGAGTTATTATTGAAGCATTGATTGGAGTTAATATTCATATTAGGTAACTTCAATCAATATTAACTTCAATAAATAGTTACTCCAAAGTATTACTCTCAAGCGACAAATAGGTATAATAATAATAATAATAGAAATAATTTAGACTTTTAAAGCCAAACAAGTCAAACAAATGATTGATATTTATAGCTCACAGAATTTCTTCAATTATACACCGCCTATCGGCGCTTTCCGACTGCATATAGGCGCCTACGTTTTTCATCGCCATTAGGCGCCGATGCTGTTTTCATCATAAGATTTCTAGATTACTAGAAATCAATATCGGCGCCTATAGGCACCGATATTGATTTCTAGTTATCTATTTTCTTCCACTTTTTTTCGAAGAATTAAGGCAGTCCTGAACTGGCGAGGATGAGTTTAATTAGCTGAGCTCCGAGTCAATTATCGGCCGATGACCTAAATTCATTGGCCTAAATTCTATAAACCTATAGGCGCCGATGAATTAAAGCGGTCCTAAATTGACATAAGCCATCGTTGCACGGTATGCCCTCCACATTTGGGTCAGGGTTAAGGTTTGAGTTAGGTTTAACCCAAACCCTAACTCAAACCCTAACTCAAACCCTAACCCAGACCCTAACCCCAACCCTTAACCCGTACCTAACTCAAACCCTAACCCAAACCCTAACCCTAACCCAGACCCTAAACCCAACCCAGACCGAACTCAAACCCTTACCCAGCCCCAACTCTTACCCTAACCTGACATACCGTGAAATGACAGCGCATGCCAATTAAGGACTGTTTTAAGTCATTGGCGCCTAATGCCTATAGGCGCCGAAAAAAGAAGGAAGAACAGGCTAAATCCTATGTATGCAAACCGCCTATTCGGCGCCGACAAGCGCCAAATCGGCGCCTATATATTTATTTAGGCGCCTAACCGGCGCCTATAGGCGGTGCTTTTAGGCGCCTATAATAAACATTTGTCAATTTATCGGCGGCCATCGGCGCCTAAAGGCACCGAAAAGCGCCGATACACCGCCTATCGGCGCTATTCGACCGCCTATAGGCGCCTACGTTTTTCATCACCTATAGGCGCCTTTAGGCTCCGATGCTGCTAGAGAAAAATATCGGCGCCGATACTTAGGACATTGCTGAGGACAAAAACCAATATCAGCGCCTATAGGCGCCTATAGGGAAGAAAAACGTGGGCGCCTATAGGCGGTCGAAAAGCGCCGATAGGCGGTGCATAGACGCCTATAGTCGCCGATGACCGCTGATAAATTGACAACTGTTCACTATAGGAGCCTATAGGCGCCTAAAAGCGGTACCGCCAATAAGTGCCGGTCGGATCGGCGCCTATAAAAATTATGCGTGCCTATAGGAGATCAATAAAAAAAAACTTTGTTTACTTAAAACTTTGTTTACTTAATTCGGCGCTTGTTGGCCGATAGGCGGTGCATAGACGCTTTTCGGCGCCTATATGCGTCTATAGTCGCCGATGACCGCTGATAAATTGACAACTGTTCCCTATAGGAGCCTAAAAGCGGTGCCGCCTATAGGTGCCGGATCGGCGCGCCTATAAAAATTATAGGCAACAATCCGGCGCCGAATCGGCGGTTTGCATATAGAGAGAGTTATAGGACTTATCCCATATATGGGAAGGATGAAAATATCCATAAAGGCAGTAATTTAGAAAATATTGTAATAGGGGTAATTAATGAAGGGTTTGAATATGCACAAACAATTAAACTCTGGCAACTTAAATTCAAAGAAGGTACAACTAAAATCTAATCTAAATAAAGTTATTTTTAAACACAATGAAATTTTGTGAAATTTAAAAAATGGATATTTTCACTTCTGAGGCCTAAATCAAAAATCAGCCCAATTAAAAGTTTTGCTTTATGCCCTAGAACATAAAACTACCAAGTTTTGAGGGGTTTTCTCAAAAACTTTAGAAATTTATTTTTGGCAAATTGTGAAACTAGAAGTTTGTGTTACTAGAAGTTTGAAATTACAGATGAATCCACAATTTCAAAAATTCATAACTTTTGCTAGAAACAATATTTTCTTATGGGTTAAAACCTAATGGTAGCTGGCATTCTCCTCTATCACTTAGTGAACATAAACCCAAATAGGGACCTCAGGCCCTCAAACACCTTTCATTGCTTCATTGGTGTGGGAGAGACCAATAAACGCCCACGCCATTGGTATAATAATTTAAGATGAAATTCATGTACAGAAACTCGAAAGACACAATAACTGGATTCTGGAGCTCCTAAAATTGAATGGCACCTATAGACTTTGGAGTTGATGTAGGTAATATCACAGGAAATTAGGATAAAACAAGTTAATCAAATTTATATCCCATTTTACAATCTACTAGAGTGAGATTTACACTCAATTAACAATATACATAATGTACTCATGACTGTATCACATATTATTTAAAGCTGACAAAGTTTTCATAAACATGTGACCTATAATTAGGTGTTGGATTTCTATTAGGCAGTATATGATTGTTAGTGTTTACAAGGAGACATTTCACAATAAGGGCTTAATTGCAACATTTCAAAGGTTGTAAAATTCTGGGGGAAAGGAAACACAAAATAAGGCGCATGTATAGTACATCATTTGATAGAATGGAATTGGTCGATGGATCAACTTCACTTGATCAACTGATGTGTTTCACACAGAATATCTTTAGGCTAGGAGGGAAACAACTATACTAAATGCTTATTTAAACACAATGTTTGTAATTTGGGAACCAGTTTAACACATCAGTCGTTCATATGGAGTTGATCAATTAACCAATTCCATTTGATTGACCAGTGTACTATATACATGCACCTAAAATAAAAACAAAATAAAATATTTTCATTTGACACTCATTTTATAAAACAGTGTCCATGATTCGATAAACAGGCTGACAGATTACCTTATTGGCCTTCATTTAACTGACCCTTAAGGACAAAAATAGGGCCAGTTAAAAAAGGGTCAGTTAAAAAAGAACAGCTTAATAAAGGCCAATAAGGTAGTTTTGTTTTGAGTACCAATTGGACAAATAGTAGTTGATTTTCATACTTAAGTTTTGCTTATTTGCTACGTGGAGATTTGCTATTTTCAAAAACTTTCCAACTGATGCAGTTATATCTTAGAATTTGGAAAATTTGTTTAAATGATGCCAGTTGGGCTACTCTAAATTGTAATTTGTAAATGGTTATATAAGTAGTAAGCTTTATTTCAAAAACACTCTATGAATAACTTACTTAGATATATAAAAATCGAGAGACCTGTCTTTTTGCAAAACAAATATAAGGCTTTGTTTTGCAAAAATGTATTTTGTTTTGAAGGCTCGTATTTTAGAGCTGGTTCAAATCAAAAAAAATTGTCTTTCAAGACATCTGTCTGTAAGACTTTTCGCCTCCTGTTTATGTGGTTTATTGATGATTATATAGTTTAGTTATTATAATTTACTAATGACCCGTTGAATTTATAACCTTGTCAAATGTCTTGTCTTGAACCTGGAGAGTAACTCTAACCAAAGCCGCCTTGGATTTAATCCAAGGCGGCTTTGGTTAGAGTTACTCTCCAGGTTCAAGACAAGACATTTGACAAGGTTATAAATTCAACGGGTCATTAGTAAATTATAATAACTAAACTATATAATCATCAATAAACCACATAAACAGGAGGCGAAAAGTCTTACAGACAGATGTCTTGAAAGACAATTTTTTTTGATTTGAACCAGCTCTAAAATACGAGCCTTCAAAACAAAATACATTTTTGACATCCATAAAATCCAATGGATTTTATGGATGTCATGTCTTCCATCCCTAGCGCGCAACACAGCAACACAGCAACAGGGAAATTCGGCGGGCGCGCGCGACGTGAACAGCGTATACGTGTTTAACAATCTAAGTCGAGTCGACGTTTTCCCCTTGCCCGACTCTGCGAGTCGGGCGCGCGCCTGACCCCTCGCGGGCGCCACAAATAAATTTAATGGGTCATTGGGTCTGATGACGACGTCAGACTTCCGCTTCCTAAGCCCGCATAGGTGTGTGTACGCGCGCGGCGCTTCTGGGGAAGCGCGCCGCGCAACGCAGACAGGGATATACGTGTTTAGCAAACGTCAGACAAGTCAGACGACGCCTCGCCTGACAACGCGCGCGTCCGCCGAATCAGAAATTAACTTCACAATCTATCTCCGACAGTTTTTTGAGGAAAACCCTTGGTAGTTATCCTCCGTTGTAAAATCTATTTTGCGGCTTTGCGCGTGTACGCGATGAGGAAAAGACGCGCGCTTCCTAAGCCCGCATAGGTGTGTGTACGCGCGCGGCGCTTCCCTACGCGCCGCGCAACGCAGACAGGGATATACGTGTTTAGCAAGACGCGCGCGAACAAACAGGGACACATAGCTTCACCTAGCTTGCTAAATACACGTATACTGTATACCCCTGTTATCGTCGCGCTTCTCGACCTCAGATCACAGATGCACGACCGCGCGGCCCGGCGCGCGGTACACACGTATGCGGGCTTAGGAATCACTTAACTAGGTGCTTAAACGCGCGGCCTACGGTTGCTAAACACGTATATCCCTGTGGCTCGCGCGGCGCGCTTCCCGTAGGGAAGCGCGCGGCGCGTACACACACCTATGATAACGTTATCATTCGGGAAACCCCCTCTGGGATTTACGTAATATCAAATATGCGAACGTAACGATCCCATTTCACTTGTCAGGCCAAAATCAAAAATCGGCCTGCATGAAAGTTTTGTTTTAATTTTATGCCATTGCCTTAGAACTGAGATTGAGAACACGACTTTTTATCGATTGATAACGAGGGAATTGATGCTGCTCAGATAGAATATAAGGCTTTTTTCATCAAGGTTTGTTCCATAAATAATTTCACAATTCAATAAATTACAGCTTTACAGAAATGGGCTTCAAATTCAATAAATAAATAAAATAAAACATGTCAATACAAGACGAAATAGAAATATTTAGACTCGAACTGTCGAACTCGAACCACGTCTTTGCCAGGCCCGTAGCCAGGATTTTTTTCCGGGAGGGGCCCTGCGCTGCGAGCGAAGCGAGCAAGCTGCGCCAGGGGTCTGGGGGCGCAGCCCCCAGCAGGGTCCAGGTGCGAGCCCCTGTCATGTCAGGGGGTTAGGGGGCGAAAAATTTTAGGGAAATTAGGGTGCTGCATGATGATTTTTACAATAAAAAAAATGTACAGGACGATATTTGTCAAAATTAGAGCATCGAAAAAGTATATACTCAAATATAAACGAACTATAACAGTCGGAATAAGATTAAACTGCCACTATTTAACCAAGCCAAAGTATTATATAATTATGATTATCATCCAAAAAACTTTTATTCTAACTCTTTTTTGAAATGGTACCTTTTCTTCCGAGGGGGGCTGCAGCCCCTAGCCCCCCTCTGTCTACGGGCCTGGTCTTTGCAATGGTTTTGAACTTCTCTAACTCCCGTAAAGTGATAGCTTGATAAAAGAAAGTTGCCTCGGAAAAACTCAAATGTCAAAGTTGAATTTGCCTCAGGAGATTTAAAGTTGGTTCAGAAAACGCTGTACGTCAGTAAAACTTTTGGCTTTCTTCTGCAAGTGCAACCAAAAACAGTTTCTGGTTCATAAGTTATAATTCACTAGTTCACTGAATGCTTTAGTTCACATGCTGATTAATATCTGGGAGCTGTCATATACTCACATACTGTTTAAGTAATTTTTGATCATTTCATACTCACTCCCTCTCCTCAGTCAGCATGGGCAGTAGGGTATTGGATTTGGCATTAGCCTCTCAGCTCCCCTTGTCAATCGTTGATAGACCCTTCCGAGCTGACGCAAGCTGCTGCGCGGCTTGCGTCAGCGGGTCAGACATCGTCTGACAAAGCTCCCCCTGCTGACATCAGCGTTGGCGGTCATACGAGAAAATAATACTGCGAGAGTCCTCCTGGAGTCCCCGGGAGTCCTCCTGGAGTCCCAGGAGTCCGACGGGAGTCCCCCGGGAGAACCCCAGGAGTCCGACGGGAGTCCCCCAGGAGTCCGACGGGAATCCCCCGGGAGTCCTACATTTATAGGGGTCCGACGGGAATCCCCCGGGAGCACCAACGGAGTAGTACGGAAGTCCCGCGGGGGACTCCCGGAGGACTCTCGGAGTACTCCCGCAGTACTCTTGGAGGACTCCCAGGAGTCTCCCGCAGTAATTCGCGCTCGTATGACCTAAAAAGCCTTAAATCATTCTGGTAAAATTCTTGTTTTTGAAATTCACTTTTTCGTGTTTTCTAAAATATGAGGGGTGACCCCCCCTCCTCCCTTAAAGTGCAGTAAAGATCAAATTAACGATCATTTTAAAACGATTAAAAAGTAGCTAATACTACTGTTGGACACATTATTATCACATCAATTCACGGACACCCCAATCACACATCTCATCAACTTTCATCTCATTCTTGTCTCTTTAATCTCATTTATTTCTCATATCTCCATCTCCTTGCACGCGTTGAACTCACTGGAATCCTCTCCCTTCTTCGCCTCTTCTTCCTTCTCGGAGCGTGCCCGGGCCCAGTGACACACGATGTAACCTGAGATCATAGGTCTCCCATGTAAACGGGCTGAGTGACGTCACAAAATCTCAATCTTTTTGTATCCTTAACCTAACCATAGCCCTAACCAAAACCCTTACTTTAACTCAAGAGGTTGAAGTTTAAACGAAATAACTGATACGAGGGAACTGTAAAAAGTCTCTAGAAAATTTTGTCTTATCGTCGTCAACCTTAATCTTTAACCATGAAAAAAACAAATCCAGGCAATCCTGCCCTTAAAGCGCTAGATGCGCTAAAATATAAACCCATGCGTCATCATCAACGAAAGTTCTCGTTTATATGGGAGACTGACCTGAGATCATGAGGACCCCCAGGACGATGTAAATGTACGGGTACATCTTCCAGAACGTAAACTTCTCACAGGCGCACACCGCCCGGCCGATCTCGTCCGTTTCGCAGCTGCAGATATATTAAATTTAAATATCTTTATTTTCTAATTTGATTGTAAAATTGCCAAGAAATTTATAATAAAATTGTTCACTTAAATAAAATTGTTTACCTGCACTTTTCGTAGATTTCCGGCAGGCATTTGACCGTGGTCCGGTTGGCGTACGATACGCAGTGCGGTTTTCCGTGCCGACTCCGATGGCACCATTTTCTCTTTGATTTGTGGTCCTCTGCTTCGACGATAACGTCTGCCGGAAATAATCTGTTTTAAACTTTAAAGGTCGAGGGTAAAGAATGTAAGGGAATGTCCTTTTCTTCCTATTCACTTATATTTGTAGGTGCCCTTCGGGGTTTTACAACAACAATTTCCTTAGGGAAACAGCCCTTTAAATATTGAACTAAAAACTTCCCATTATTCCGATTGAGTATGGCCGTTTCGTTGACCTCTTCAATATTGAAGAGGTCAACGAAACGGTCAAACTCAATCGGATAATGGGAAGTTTTCAGTTTCATAACCTTCGTCTTTTATCGCAGTGCAGTTAACGTGCTCTTCTGAAAACTTCCCACTTCCCCAGCACAAGCCGTCAATAATCCTATCGCTGCAGTAGCCTGAAAAATGTAAATGTAAAACTAAAAACAAGTACAAGTACAAGTACAAGTACAAGTACAAGTACAAGTACAGGTACAAAATATGAAATATAACGGCAATATTGTGCTTAAAAACCAATCGCTATCAACGATTTACATTCAATGTACATTCTATAAATGTACATTGTACATTGTATTTGTACAATGTGCATTTTACAAATGTATACATTGTACACTGTACATTTGCATACATTGTACAATGTTCATTCTACAAATGTACATTGTAAATAAATACAAATGTGAATTCTACAATGTGCATTTTACAAATGTATACAAATGTTCTGTTTACAATGTATAGAAATGTACATTATACAATCTAAACAAATGTACATTGTACAATGTATACAAATGTACACTGTACAATGTATACAAATTACCCAGTTCCTCGGTGATGCTCATCAGTTCCTCCAGCGTGGCTCGTTTGCCTGGCTCACTGCACTCCTCCGCTCTCAATAAGTGTCGGAGTAGCCAGGGGGCACTGATTACCAGCCATCGGATCAGGAATAGCATGGTGGAGATCTGTACTGGGAACTCGGTTAGGGTGTACGACATTTCATCTCAGGACACTTCATCTCCCTTTCCTGACCCGAACCATTACCCATATTGAAACTCTAACCAAGACCCTCACCTTTGCATTAAACCCGAGTTGAAACCGTCACTAATGAAGTGTCGAGATGAAATGTTTGTGAGATGAAATGTTTTGAGATAAAATTGTGAAATAAATGAGATGAAATGATGAAATGTCCGTTCCTCCTCGGTTACAAATAATAATAGGTACCTAAGTTCAAAAAACAGCCATCGGATCAGGAATCGTATGGTATGGTGGGAATCTGTACTGAGAACTCGGTTACAAATAACAATAATGCCCTCGTTCAGAAAACAGCCATCGGATCAGGAAAAGCATGGAAGGAATCTGTACTGGGAACTGGGTAGTAACTAGTAGTAGTACCTCACACGGCTCGAGCGTTATGCACAGAATAGCTTAACCCAGGGTGTACTATAAAAACTCGGTACAGAAAGTATTGACCGACTACTACACAGTAGACGTGATCAAAACTTTGAAATCACTTTGACTCGTGTTTGACGTTTCTGACTCCCCGGTTTGACCCAGTCCTCTGAGGGAGGCTATGGCCCCTTCTTGCAAAAATCATGGGGTCTAACTTTAGAACATGTCCTATACCTCTACTCCCTACGATGGCCTGCCAGAGGACAGAAATTGAATGTTAAAATCAATCCGATTAATAACATCCGATTAATAACGCCCAATATTAATGCATTTCCGCGGGATTATTTATTATTTAGCTATCAAATAACTCAAAGCAAACTCAAATAATTACTAGGCTAGTGGCTGGCAAATAACAGCAAATGTATGACAATCCCAAGATATATGGATTATTATGCCGAACTGAAAAGTCGCAGTGTATGCGATAGCTAAGATAACCATGTTCACCCCTACCGTAACTTCACACCGCACGTCTCCAGATAATGGATAATTCCCGCACACAGAACATTGCTAGTTGGGAAGTCGTCCGAGCAACGTCATCAACTCGCTACATTGAGCTATGATAATGACGTCATCATACCCGCCTATTTTCCGCACAGAGATATATGACTAGTTGGAAAGTACTCCGAGTAACGTCGTCAACTTCCCACTTTAGGGCGTGATAATGACGTCACATCACAACCGAATATATATTATCATCACACGCCAATACATCATTAACAAACTTACAACTGCCAGTCACAATTCTGTATTTCAAGCCAATTTTATGATTATCCACCGTTGGCAAAGTCAAAACTTCCAATTAAAATGCTCGAGCAGGAATGGGAAAGTACCGTAATTATCAGAGGTTGACATGGCTTATTGATGACGCTCGGTTTCCGTATAAATGACATTTAATTGACAGATATATGGGAGATATATAATAGGATATTATTAATTGCGGTACATTAAACGGGAGGGGTTTCAGCCTCATTTCCTAGGATCAGATCTTTTCAATATAATAGGCGGTTAAAGTGGCGTCAGTATCAGGGTTTAAGAGGGTGAACGGGTGACGCCCACAAACCGCCCACTTTTGGTGGCGCTTTATTTATTACTATTGTTCGGCAATTGAAATTTGTCTAGACGCAACAGTTGAAGGAATATATCGATTACTTGGCAAGGTGAATCGGCGTATGGAAGGGAAATCAATATTGTGGGAAAATACGGAATTGATGATGCTTATTGATGCTTATGTGTTATGCCTTATGATGGAGGGAAGTCACTATTGGGACGGAAGTCGCTATTATGGGAAAATAGGGAATTGTAATGCTTATCATCACATTTTTTGTCAAAATTTCAAAAGCAACCAAGCGAAAGGGTGAAAAAGGGGCGGTAGAAAGTGTGGCCAAAGTCCCCGGAAAAAACACTATAAACAGGTACCTCTCGACGTGTGGCTTTTTATTGATAAGTTATTAATATTTGCCAATTCTGGTTGAAAAATCTGTCATCCAACAATCTTACATCGTAAAAATTCTAAAACAGGAGCGGGAAGATTCCAAATTTCTCACGAAATAAAAATAACCTTCCACTGGGCAAAGAAGAATCGTCGACATAACGTCACGCTTTTCTGACTACTTCGGCACACAATGTAAATTCACCATTATCGATATCTATGCATAACTAAACCGCGCGCGCAAAATATTTAGGCAGTTCAACGTCATCAACCTCCTACACTGCACAATGATAATGACGTCATTTTAAGCGCAAATTGATGCGGTGCGAACATATTAAGACTCATTCACTGCGGTCTGATTGGAGCCAGGAGCCAAATTGACTCTTCCTTAATTATTCATAACGCTAATAGCTGTGAAAATTCCATTTTTCTCTTGCATCCATTTTTCTAGATGTATAAAGCATTTTCACGGAGGATTATCAACCGTGGAGACAAACATATGATATGATCAGGAAATAAGGTTGCAAATCTTCAAGGGAATTTTTTTAAATTATTTTACGGCAGGAGTCGCAATTCCACGACGACTTCTGTGAGAAATTGATAAAACTGGCTATCATTATATCTACAACCCTCCCTCACATACGCGGTTGACTGCTACATCGGTACCAGGGATCACAGTGGCGAATTGATGGCGATTAATCGCCTATCTTCCGCGCGCGCGGGGCGTATAAAAGTAAAATAATTGCTGCCTATCCAGCGTGATTGATGATAATGATTTTGGAAAGCCTACATAATAATCGGCTCATGGGCGAATTTCTAATTGCCAGATCACTTGTTCCTCGATATTTCGAGTCAACGGAAATTAGTAAGCATAATTATAGAATATAACTGGCATTCACCAGAAATTCTGACTTTTTATATTTCTTTGCAAGGAGGATTCTGATGGCGAAAATCTAAAACAGGCGATTATTTTGCCATCAATTGTCCATTCTAACGCATGATAATGAAATCACTTTCAGAAAACAGCACTAAAACGTGCAGCATATTGTTAATGAGATTGATAATGAGGAATGATGACCGGATTATATACGAATTAGATATCTTTATGTATGCGTTCATGTCAACCCAGAGGAGGGTTAGTTAATCTAAACGCAGTTGATAACGTGACAAGCGTTTAGACGGAAGGGATCACGCGCAACAAATATGCGGCACTATTCGTCATTAACGCCCTGTTTCGAGCCCTGATAATGATGTCACACTTTGTTGCCATGAGTTGCATGATAGGTCTCCATAGAATGAGATGCGTGGCGCCATACGTTCTGGTGGAGATGTACAATAGATCGCAAAATCGTCAAGACATTGACCAATCAGTGAACAAGTTTGCAGTCAAATCGTGCGCTGATTGGCCGATGCCAAATTGACCTGTGGGTAAACTGATACGCCGTCGACAATTCAAAAGATATTAGCATCTTGATAGTGCTAAATGCTCGTATTTTTATCTACAAACCACAGTACAGAAGTGCTGGATTCTGATCAATCCAATGTCAGTAATGTTAGTGAAAATGTAGGAGAGTCTCTGGGGTTGAGCTAGCGGAAGTTTGCCCTGGAGACCCGGTGATAAAGCTCCACAGCACTGCTGTTGTGACTACAAACCGGAAACTGCAGAAGAAAAGTAGGAGAGAAGATCATGCTGAGTGCACCAGCGTGTGCACTGGTGTTTACACAGGTTTGGTTTAAAATGATGAGTCAGTGAGTGTGGTGAGTGGCTGGTAGGGTGGCGTGGCTTGCAGGTGACATGTTGTGGAGTGTGGGTAGAGATCAGCTGTGATGGTGTGACGTCACCAATTTACCAATATATTTAAAGTATTATGATGTTATCTCAGCTGCCTATTCTGTATTGTAAACATTTCTAGAGAGGTTAAAGTAAGCATTGTTATCATGGATTCACCATCAGTTTGAGCGTTTTAGTTTTATCTAGACATTACACCTCGGGTTTTAGAGTCAGTAGTCTTGTCTCTGACATCACACCGATTTGATGTCTGGCCACATCATTAATAAGGCAATTTAGCAAATTTCATTCATCATTTCAATCAAGAGATTTGCTGATGATAGGTGATTTTCTTCAATTGCAAAGAATTGAGCTTAGTTTGTAAAAACAATTTATTCGATAGTTCAAAATTGACAATGTCATTGCATATCATAATATGATAACTAATAATAAGGATAACTTAATGAATAATTTAATCTAGAATAAAAATAGTAATTCCCATCAAGGAAAACAAAAATGAAGAACACTGACCAGTCAGGAAAACTGGCAGAAAGAAATAATTAATTGGAAAGAAGTCAACCCAAAAAGAGCTGCCGGAAAACTACGCACATCCTAGCTCAATAATTGACAGGTTACCGTGGGAAAAAGGATGCAATGCACCATTCGCCAATACAATCCCAATCATTAAATCTCCTTAATCGCTAATCTGATACGACAAGTGTGCATAATTTACATGTTTCAGCTCGGGGATCAGTCAAAAAAACTACAGCTAGAATAATGAATAGTCAAGTCATAACATCAAAATGTATTCATTATCTTAGCTAGCTCACGATCATTGTGGTTACCAAATAATGAAAGTCTCCTCAATTACCAATTTGAGGTGAAAATCAGTCAATATTGTTGGTTATCTATACATATATTCCACAGTACGGAAGCGCTGTAATATGATCAACCATATCCTATATTTAGTGTAACTCGTTGGGCCATACACAGTTTTTCTAAAACAAAAAACCACTAACTTCAAAGAAATACAAATAATTCAACAAGAATTGCGCCTGCCGGCACAATTAGAAAAGTCACATTGAAAAAACTCACCATATTTCCTCCTCACTTCTTAGAAAATCCCCCGAACTCGCAGTTCTGCTCCTCACTTCTTAGAAAATCCCCCGAACTCACAGGTCTGCTCCTCACTTCTTAGAAAATCCCCCGAACTCGCAGTTCTGCTCCTCACTTCTTAGAAAATCCCCCGAACTCGCAGTTCTGCTCCTCACTTCTTAGAAAATCCCCCGAACTCGCAGGTCTGCTCGGGTAGGTCCTGGAGGAATGTTTGTCGGTGGAAGAGGTCGGAGGTGTGGTCGGTGAGGAAGAGAGGGATGGAACGGTGCTGAGTGAGTTTGGAGATGTGAGCCTGCATGTCCAGTGTCCGGGTGTACTTGTTCTCAATCAGCTGCATCACGTTCTTCACCCTGCCACAGAGATTTAGTTTATTAGTGGAGATTCAATATTCGCGGAGATTCAACATTCGGGGAGATTCAATATTCGGGGAAATCTAATCGAGTTATTTTAAAGCTCAATCCTTACTTTTGTCATTTGTGGCATATGTAAATTGTAAGTTTTAGAATGAGAATGACTTTATCGAAAGAGCGATGAAGTCAGCAATAGGGCATTATAAAGCCTGATGATGACGCGCACGAAAAAAAGCGGGTTTTTTTCAACAATTTGGCAGCGCGCACAATGTAAATGACGTCATTTTGACTGCCTATCTATTCTGAGCGCACATTAACCGAAAGAAGAGAACATTGCCGTCCAGCACCAGTACCAACCGGAAGAAGAGAATCTTGTCGTCCTGTGAGCCAGCGAACACGGAGAGCAGAGCGTACTGGTTGTCAGCAGGACACGACACAGTGTACCCGAACAGATCAAATATCCCCTCCTTGAACTCCTTCACCTGCAAGTAAACAATGGGAATTGAGAGAAAATAACAATGGAAATTGATATGAGAGGAAACACCGCAAATTTAACAGATAACTACTTGTCGTACTTCTTTCACATATATTTTGCAATTTGAGCGCAAATCAGGAGTTAATGAGCGCAGTAAATTTGCGCTCAGTAAAGCCTTGCGCTGAGCCTTTCACTCACTTTCGCCTTTCACTCACTTTCGCCTGGTAGATAGTCTTTGTTTTCTTGAGCGAAGCCTCGCTCTCTGAGAGTTTCTGTTGGCAAACCTCCAGCTCCTGAATCACTGAAACGTTCTGAGCTTGCTCCAGTTGCTTCCGGAGCTTTGCGTTTTCTTCGTTGACTCGCTTTAACTCAAGGTCCAACTAGAAGAAGTGATATAAGCTGTTAATTAAGTGTTAACTCTGAAAAGAGCCCAGAAAATGGTTGCAGCATGTATCGACTAGTTGGGGTCAAAACGAAAGAGTTCAAGGAAAACTGTAAGTTGTAACCATCTTATTTATCCTTACAACAATGTGAATAATATCATCCATCAAAATTATCCTTAGAACTATAGAAGTTGAATTCATTTTGATGGATGATATTAGAAATCCCAAACCTTAATCTGGTAAGGGTTTTGCTTCATGTGCAGGATTTTAGGGCCAGGTTTCTTGGGTAAGCTCTGCCGTTCCTCCTCATTCGAAGTTTGGTAGGTGTCAAGAAGTTTCTTGTAGCTGGATGCTTCCTCCCTGGGATCAGCGAAATGGTGTCATTATCATGGTTTATAATTGTTGTTATCAGTAGCCTGGCAACAGGGACCTCCCAGCGGGAGGTCCCGTGCTGGGGACTCTGTTTGGATCTCTTGTAGATCCAACCCCCGTTTGGTAGTAATGGTTAAACGAAGACGGCAATGTTCAAAAAGAAAACTGGAAAAGCGATCGTACTGTCACACGATTGCATCCTGCACTTTATCTCTTGAAACATTGGAAATGTGTCCATTTTAACAATGTACCGTATTGACAACGGTATCTTATTAAACAGTTGTACCTTACTAACAATGGTACCTTATTAAAAGCGGTAGCTTATTAACAACGGTAGCTTATTAACAACGGTACCTTATTAACAATGGTTCCTTATTAAAAGCGGTACCACGTTAACAACGGTACCTTATTCACAATGGTACCTTATAAACGATGGTACCTTATTACAAGCGGTACCTTATTAACAATGGTACCATATTAACGACGGTACCTTATTAACAACGGTACCTTCGGGTACCATTTTAACAGCGGTACCTTACTAACTTTATTAACAACGGTACCTTATTAACAACGGTACCTTATTAAAAACGGTACCTTATTAAAAACGGTACCTTATTAACAACGGTACCTTATTAACAACGGTACATTATAAACAACGGTACCTTATTAACAACGGTACCTTATTAACAACGGTACCTTATTAAAAACGGTCCCTTATTAACAACGGTACCTTATTTTAACAACGGTACCTTATTTTAACAACGGTACATTATAAACAACGGTACCTTATTAACAACGGTACCTTATTAACAACGGTACATTATAAACAACGATTACAACATCTTAAAAACTTTTTTAACAACAATTAAGCAAGACAACTCGAGAAGAAGAAAATGAAAACTAATGACCAGAGCTGCCAGCATGCCTTTATATATGATGGTTGACACCACCTGTCATCTATGACGAACGGCGACGTATGCACATTCCACATACCAACGCTATGACGTTGACACCACTTTGAACCCACTCAAGCATGACGAATGACGCTACGTATACATACCAAGTCTATGACGTTGACACTACTCAGCATCAAATCAAGCATGACAAACAGCAGCATTTGCACATTCCACATATCTTTGGATTGCTATGTGCACTTTTCACCTACCATGACCTACCTATCTGTGTGACCTTGCTAATGGTACCTTATATAGGCGCCAAATACCTACCATTCCTGAATCGCATTCGGGAAAACAAACCGTTTATTGTTTCAGTCAGGCAAGCGAAAGTCTTGCCACGTTATTGGCTTATATTAGCCGACTGACCGATAGCGTCGTTATTTTCTGCAAAACTACAAAAAATATTATGTACTGTACGCGCGCGCACTACGCGCGATTAAATTATTTGGCGCTAAAAGTGGTTGTTACAACTAAAATGCGTGCGTTGTTCGCGCGTCCCGAACTTTTTCTTCTGTGGTACAGGCCGAAAAGATAATGTAGCAACATTCGGATTGTTTTTAATATTTGGGCCCTTACCCAATTATATCTCTTACCTGAATTCAGTGCACTTCAGTTCGCTAGCACTCAGGTTTTTACGTAACACCTCACAGATGTTCCTATCTTCAGCAGCACGCTGACTCAGTTCTTCGTGTGTAGATTTCAACTCAGACAGCTCCGTGGAAAGGGCAGAAAGTTCTGATTTGTACTTCTCCATCGTAGATGAGGGGGGATTGGAAGTTAAAAGATTGAGTTTTGAGGTTAAATATGGCAAAATATTCGAACAAATAATTCACTCAAAATTAATAATAATCAACACAATGGCCAATCGGTAATGTTAATTTGAAATTAGATTAATTTTCGATTAAAAATCCTGATTTCAACAAACATGTCATCTGAAGGGCATCTTTCTGCAGTTGAGATACAGTAGATATGATGGAGAGAGGCGATGACATTTTAAGTTCAGATTGAACTTTCTTCCAGTCTTTCAACTCATCTGGTAAACAACAAATAATCAAGATTTAGTTATTAATTGAAGATCAATTCCACTAAAACAGTTAATTCCACAAAAGCAGTAGAGTTAAAGAGGGATATTGTTTAGAAATTAAGTTCTAAGATAATTGATGAATAACGAAAACTTTGATATGAGCTCTAAATTAACAATTATAACCTGTGACAGAGTCGTATTGGTCCTTGCATGACATGTAGTAAGAAAGTTGGTTCTTTAGTGAGCCTATTTCTGTAGTAGCGTCTTCCAGCTGTATCTTCAGCAACTGAGTGGATTCTGAAATGGGGAAATAATTGGCATAAAATTAGAAGCACTGAAAGTAGAAAATCCTTGGACACATAATCGGCAAGCCGTGATAGTAGAAACCCTTGGAATTGGAGGGATTTTCAATGCAAATGTTAAACTACATTCTGAAATCATTCATAATCCGATCCCAAGATACGGAAAACCAAATACAATTTATCGAATTTATCATAGGCTTCACACTTTACCTTTATCATCTTTAAGATTTTTTATGTCTCGCTGTAGTTTTAAATTGTCCTCGTGAACTTGGGCTGACTTGATGATCTTTTCTGGAAAAACGCTGGCGTACGCCTGAAAAGTTTTTATGAGACCATAACTTTTATCCCGCCCGCGAGAAATAGGAGATCTAGAAAAAAAATAGGCGGTTCAGAAAAAAAACATAGCTATATATAGTCCTACAATCAGGTCGCAGCATCATGCAAATCCTGCTCTCTCATTGATCAAACCTTACCGTGCTATGGGAAACTATGTTACTCAGCTAACATTATACGCCGTGCGCGAGAAATAAGCGGTCAACGTCATCAACGCACTACATTGAGCTATGATAATGACGTCATCCTACCTCTTTGTTCTTCATGGTATCTAGCTCCATCCTCAGTTGGAACTCTGACTTCTGCAGGGTAGTAAACTCCTTGAGACGGCTCTGAGTTGACTCAACTTCCTCTGTGTACCGAGCAATAGTTAATTCTTTCAGCTTGTTATCGTTCTGCGAGAGATATTTCACCTTTTTCTGGATAATTCGATACAACAAAGGTTAGTATCATTTCACCAATTCTGGGACAGATATGAATATGTTGTGTGTCAGTTGCATCTTCTAAGTTTCTAACTAATTAACTTCTCAGAATGTATGAATATGATGAAAGACGTTCACAAGAACACGACGTTTTAATTGCTACAGTTTAAGTTCTGTGAGTGATAAGTCACGAATCTCTAGCGTAATAGGTCACGAACCTCTAGAGTGATAAGTCACGTACCTCTAGAGTGATAAGTCACGTACCTCTAGAGTGATAAGTCACGTACCTCTAGATTGATAAGTCACGTACTTCTAGAGTGATAAGTCACGTTCCTCTAGAGTGATAAGTCGCGTACCTCTAGAGTGATAAGTCACCTACCTCTAGAGTGATAAGTCACGTACCTCTAGAGTGATAAGTCACGTACCTGTCGGGTGATGCGTCACGTACCTCTAGAGTGATAAGTCGCGTACCTCTAGAGTGAAAAGTCATGTACTTCTAGAGTGATGAGTCACGTACCTCTAGAGTGATAAGTCACGTACCTCTAGAGTGATGAGTCACGTACCTCTAGAGTGATAAGTCACGTACCTCTAAAGTAATAAGTCACGTACCTCTAGAGTGATAAGTCTGTGTTCCCTCTCTGACAGCTCCTCCCTAAGACGTTTCTCCGTTAACCACAGCTCCTGTGCCGCTTTTCTCTTCTCACTGTACATCTCATCTGTCGTTTGGAGGAGCTTTGATTTGATGTCCGCAAGTTCAGCTAGCGACTGAAATTAAGTAGGTGAAATGTCAAGTTAAATTTCAGTAGTTGTCCAAAGTATAAGCACACCTTTCGACTATGAAAGCACTTAATAACTTGTCCACAAGCAAGGCACTTTGAGCTCTAACCACAAATAACATGAAGTACAAATGAAATCATGAAATATACATGGAGTATCAAGATTCAAGCATAGAGTATACATAAAGTATACATGAAGTATACATGGGATATACATGGGATATACATGGAATATACAATATGAAGTATACCTTGTTGTTCTTCTCAGTCATCTCCTTATGGAATGCCATGTAAGTTTGGGAGACGCTCTCCAATTCCTCAGTAAGAGCTGCGTTCTTCTCATACAGCGCATCCCTGGGGGAGACAGAAAAGTTTACACACTTTGTAACATCCTAAAGTTTCCGCTTCTTACTAGAAGGAAGCAAACAAAGACTATTACGAATTATGATAGACGAATTATCTTTATTCACGAGTAAAATGAAAATAGGATCTGAGAGAAATTTCTTAATTTAATATTATCAGTTCACTTTCTCACACATAAAGACATAGGCTACATACTTAAGATACAAACGTATGGTATAGAGGGTACACAAGGTACACACAGTTCAAAGTACATAATTATAAGGAACATAAGGAACACAAAGTGCAATACAAGGTTCCTACCTCTGGCTGACGACCCTGTCCCTCGCATTCTTCTCATCCTCATCCTCTCTCAGACCAGAGAACCGCTTCTGTCTGTCCTTGTACTCGGACTCTATCTTCAGCTTTTCGTTATCTGCCTTCAGCTTTGTAATCTGGGAATAAGGAGATAAGATACCTAAATATATCATGCCAGTAGTAGGCCAGTATCGCACAAGTATCAGGCCTACCTCACGCCGTTATCACGCCAGTAGCGGGCCAACTGGCCTAGACGGATCGCTCAACTTACCCCAAAAATCAGTACACACAGCATGCAAGTTGGCTAGCTACCTGCATTTCCAGGATGGTTATCTGCTTGACGTGGTCAATGTGTTTCAACGCGTCTCCTGTCTCCACACTGTTAGACGATACTTCTGAGAAATAGAGGATTTCTTACATTGTATGGAATTTATACATTGTATAAATTATATCGTGTAATTGTATAATATTATTTTCCCAAAACCAAAAAGGATTTGGTTGTGATGGTCCGCGGCGGTTTTAAGGCGTTCTTTACTGTAAAACCCATGATATGAGAAAGAACGCGACGGTTAAAACTGCTGCAACGTCACTTAAAAAATATACAGCATTCACGTTGACGTAACTTTAATGCGTCAAAAAAGTGCCGTTGCGGCAGTTTTAACCAAATACGCGTTCTTTCTCATATCATGGGTTTTACAGTAAAGAACGCCTTAAAACCGCCGCGGACCATCACAACCAAATCCTTTTTGGTTTTGGGAAAAATATCATCCTTTTTCTGTGCCCAGATATTGAAATTTGGTGTCAAATCGCGCGTAAAAAATTCGCGTTACCTAGCATTACTGATGACGTCACAAATACGTCATAAAATTTGATAAGCTATCTAAAACCCATTCATCTGCACTCTTGGGACTATGATCGACAACATATCCAAAGATGAAATTCTGGGATGGTCCCGTTCTCTCTCCACTAGCTTCAACGTTTTTGCCATTTTTTGGGATTTTTTTCGTGCAAAAGTGTTTCAAACAATCGCTTATATCTCAATGATGCCGGACAGTCCAGAACTTTTCAACCACATTTTTCAAAAGTACATTAAATTTCCTTTTTACGCCAGCAGGAGCATTTTTTCCTATCTCAAAAGCTTCATACCGAAAAATTGCGTTGAAAAACGCCTATTTTTGGGAAAATCGACATTTCAAATTCATTGTTTTGTGACGTCATTATGACGTCATTATCATGACGTGAAATAGTTTTGAAGGTCATTTTTAGCAAGTTCTATCTTTCTTCTTTCCAACGCTGGGTCGATGAGCTCTGTATCTTTTACGGTTCCCGAGATATAGCTGTTTAAAGAGGGTATACTTCGTGCACTAAAAAAGTCTCTCGTATATGTATATCTATATGTCTCTCTATATGTATATATATATGGTCGTAACCCAATTTAACAAGAACACCCTCGAATTTGGCAATATTCAAGTTGTAATAACTCGGCCATTTTTCATCCGATTGACCTGAAATTTTGACAGTTGCACCTTTGGCCTCTGAACATGCGATGCTCAAATTTTAGTGCGATTTCGGCAACGGGAATTTACTCAAATTTCAACGTGAAATATAGCGAATCCATGAAAACATATAGTTGGGGGCTGGCAAGCAAAGTTAACAAAACTCACTTCCGATGTCCGGAAGCTCGTTTACTGTTAGGATCGCCGTTCAATGCTCGCCCTCGGACCCTTCGGGTCCTCGGGCTCGCGGCTCGGGCCTTCGGCCCTCGCACTGTTAGGACCGCCGTCCAATGCTCGCCCTCGGGCCCTTCGGGCCCTCGGGCTCGCAAACCGCCGCGGGGGGCTTGCCAGCCCCCTGATACCAATAGAGAACATTGTATACATTACTCACTGAACTACACGATATAAAACCCAACACTTGGACCTCTATCCTAGATCACTCATGATCACAAAATTTCAAAAGCCCATTGATTGTCTAATGAACTTAACACAACTCAAGCTGCGACGAGTGCAGGAGCATGTTTAGGAGGGAAACCAACTCATCAGATAATGTCAGGGAAACCAACTAATTAGAACACTGTCAGTCCACTCACCGCTGTCTTCTCTGATGCGTTTAGCTGAGAAGTGTCGGTCACGTGACAAAACATCACGTGATGACGACGTCATGTCACGTGGTGCAGCGCTCCGGGTGCTGCTATCGCAGGAGGAAGGCGTACAGAACTCTGCCTCTTTCCTGCCACTCGACATCAGCTAGATGGGATGTGTGGTCAGGTGGTGGTGTAATGGTATTTAGTCTGCCTCGTGATCAAAAGATCCCGGGTTCGATTCCCTGCCATTCCCAATGAGCTCAGGGTGAAAGATACTTAGGTTTCTTGACGGACACTCGGGATGTTTAATGCCGGGTTAATAAGAGTGATTCTAATTTAACTGTCTATCTTGAGATGGTCTATCTTGATGCAAAAATTGTAGATCCTTTGTTAAAATAAAATAACTTAATTGTTCAATACAAAACCCCTTCAATTACGGATATATTTACAGATCATATTATGAAACGGTTTGTAACATTCTTGTTATATCGCAGGAATCGTACAATGCACACAATCTTACGCCTGACATCCACACATAACAAAACATTCATTTAGCCTACAGATTCTGCTATCATAAACTAGACACACAAAAATAGGCTGTTCATAAAAGCAATCAAGTCACCAATCTAAGGCATGATTATGACGAATCTCTCAACATGTGTATTCAAGAGATTGAAGTTTAAACGTGTCTATAAGTATCATCCCATGTCAGATATTTATGATTTTTCCTCGTTGTCAAAAGCGAACTCGCTGTAGTCAATATCTGGGAGGTCCTCTGAATCTGTTTCCAAAGAATTGTCTTCTATTGTAAGTTTACCAGGTGGAAAGCCATCAAGATGGATGATGATGGCCCTGAAAATGGTAGAATGAGTTATCTCATGATAATGATAGCGTTGATAAAGTGACAATAAGAAAAATATGTGGGGTTCTTGATGATAATAATGGGTGAGAACATTTAAAAAATTTCACCAATATTTTCGGAATACTGTACCTATCTAAAACTAATAATAGTTGTTAGTCATGTCAATCTTTTGTTGGGTTAAACTTTAAATTAAACTTTAAATTTTGTTTTTAAAAGTGTTTGAAAGTTCAATTTTGATTATCATTATTATTATTAAATATTATCTCAACATTGTACCTAGTTTTCCAGCCATTCTTTGCTTTCTTCAAGTCACATATCACGACACCACTTCGTTTAGTTCCTTCAACATGAAACCTTACCCTAATATAATCAACACCTGCAACCTGAAAGATGACATAAGAAGCTGATCCAATTCATTTAAATCATCAGTCAAGAGATTACCATCAACAAAATCAATCATGTAAGAGAATATCAAAAATGAAAATTGTTAAAATTAGAATTTTGGCATTTTGCGGCCATTTCTTACCTCATATGGCTGATGCTCCAGTCTTTTTCTAGTTCGGCTGTTTGGGTCACCAAAGCCTTTGATCTTGTCTCCAAGTACCAAATTAGCCTGGAAGAGGAGGAATATCATTTCTAATGCTTGGAATTTTTGCAAACATTAGTGATGAGGCAACTTTTCCCTTTACCATAAGTTAACCATAAGTTTAAAATAAGTTCACCATAAGTTAAGCATGACTTCACCTTAATTTCAAGACGGAAAAATGAAAATTTGCCAGTGATGCTTGATCAGGTTAATAATTAATACCTCAGTTTGATACAGAACAGGCCTGATCACCAACATCTATCAAAAATTTCAATAGGAATTCACAATCCACATATATATGGATTATAATCAGAGTTGACTATTAGCGAGATGCCAAGTTTTGTGGTGAAGACACACAACATGGAGTGTAAGCCACGAATTCTATGTTTGTCTTGCAGACTTTTCTTGAGACCTACCCGCTCATTGGCCATGATCTTCTTCATGCACATTTTGAAGATTGAAGAAGGAGATACACTGGAAAACATTTCTGATGTCACCATATAAATGAGATAGACCACTACCCCAAGACCACCAATGATAACGAAAAGGTTTATAGTTGTCTTTGTGTTTTCTACCTGAAAACATATAATAGTATAAAATACTATATGAATATCATTGAGAGATTAAATGAAACATGAAATTAACTTTTATATTATTCTCATATGCCTACTTTTCTGGTTCAGTACTTCTGGCAGATAAACTCAGTAATTAATGAACTTACCACTTTTTGTGTTGTTGTAAGTGCAGTTGGTTGCTCTTTTTGTAACCTTTCAAACACAGAGACATTATGATCAGATGAGCTTTGTTTATCCAATGTAACACCCTTTCCTGCCTGTTTCTCATTGAAAGATCAGGAATGGTGAGTGCTCCTTAATACATCAAGGAGTAATTCAAGGAGTAATTCAAGAAATTGAATGATTGATCATTTCAATTTTTAACTGTAATTTCACTTGTTAGTAGATGCTTAGAGGTACAAATGTGTGCATTTGAGATTATCAGATAATCTGCTTTGATGTAGAATAGGCATCTTAGCAGATATTAATAAAATAGTATTAAAATAGTATTAAAATAGTATTATATTTAATAAAACTGCTGTCTTTCATTGAAAGTAACAATTATGATTCAAGCCAAATAACTACTCCACAATATCAACTGACAGTTTCGAAACATAACTTTAAGATTGACTTTATGAAAAGCTAGTATGAAAATAGTATTAAAATAGTATTAAAATAAGTGCAACATACCTCATTGAAATGCACACAAGAAGTGTGGAGTAGAAAATTTCGATTCCTCAGGCAAATAGTGTTGTTGTTTAAGTGCCTTAAGCACCGTGAAGGAAGGAGGAACACCATGCCTCTTGCCTATGCACAATCAAATAATTTAGAACATGAAAAGGTGAGTGTTTGCATTACAAGGAGAAATTTTCATTGAAAAAATTCAAACAGCAATCAATCATTAATAATTTAAGTCTGATTACATATATGACTATGCAACTTGACGGATTGTGTGAAAGCAACCACCATTACTGCTCCTTTGGGAAAACTGAGCAGTTATGCATAAATGTGATGCATGTGAGTACTTTTGCCAGTTTTGTGCACAGATGAGAAGTGCGTGTTCACAAATCTTACAGGAACTTAATGTAAAAACATAATATAATCTTCAGTACAATTTCGTAAGCACACATGAATTATGTCTATTTTCCATTAAACACTCAACAATCAAATTCGAGCTTGCCAAGAAATTATCAAGGAAAACAGAGGCAAAAAAGAAAAGAAGCATCATTGCTATATATGGAGATTAGATAATGCTCGTAGGATGTTACCCTACCCTCGCGCGCGCGGCGCAACGTTCCACATTTGGACGTCACTTTGCGCCTGTCGACAACAAGTCAGAAGAAAGGGACGGACATCGCCCGTCGAAGATAATGCCTTCAGAAATTGGTGTTATTTTAATTTGTAGTTCATGACTTCATGAGGCATTAAGAAAGACAATTAAATTATTGGAAATTTAGGAGAATATGAAATTTAGTTCAATCGATGAAAATAATTTCACGTAGAAAGATGTTTATTGTCTGTATGTCTTTCTCGGGGTGTTTCAAAATTTTAAATTAAATGATAACTTCATTAAATCCGATTCAGGCCGAGGAATTTTTGAACTTAAGAACTGAAAAACGAGTGTGTCGCTTGCACATCTAAAATTATAAAAATATAAAAATTATTGTGCAAATTTGCGCGCGCCTCTTTCACTTAACCAGGTACTGAATAACGCGATCCGAACGCCTCCTCTTTTCAGCGCGCGCAAAAGAGGGCTCTGGTTAGAGTAAGGTGTGCGTACGCGCGTTGCTTAGCACGTACACGGGAGGGTAGGGCTCAATACGACAGGCTGTGCAGCAGAATTTGCTGCACGATCTGATTGGCTGAGCGCGTGTCGACGTCATTATCAGGGGTCAACGTGTAGCGCTACGGAACGACGCGCGCGCGTTCGTTTAGCATTTCTTAGCGATATTTTGCTCTGGTTGGCAAATGAGTGAAAATTATTTCAAAAACTTTTTACAAATCTTATATCATTCGATAGATCTCATTCTTAGCTACACATTCATGCAAAAATATTTGAAAAAGGGGTAATGGATCAAAAGTTATGGGCGTTTCAGTGAATTCTCGGTAAGTTGCTCGGGCGTCCAGCCTCGCTCCAAAATCGAGCGCTGGCTTCACTCACCTCGTGTTCAGTCTCTGGGTGTGCTGCTACAACTTTTTCATGCCATTTTATCTGTTGCTTGTGCCGGCTCTGCATATTGCATTTTTCCGAATTTTACTTAATTTCTATATCTTATTTTTACAAAAGTCATGGATTGCCACCTTGACCCAGTCAGCTTTCTTAAGGTACCCATCATGATCAATTTGGTCTTTGTTCACATGTACAGCATATGTATGTGGCATTTCCATATCGATCATCGGCACTCACAGGATCAGCTTGTGTATCTGAGCTTTCTGCTGATTGATATTCAATTCAATTCAATTCAATTTTAGAATTTTAAATATTATTTCCTTTCAATTTATTTTTTGCAAGATTGTATTGACTTGTCACTTATTTAGTTATTTAAGTCGATTATAAGACGTCAATCTTTAAAACAAAGAAACATTACCTATCTCAGAAGTTTAACTGCTGGTACTCCTCAAGTCTCTAGATCACTTTCATGACTTCTGACCGGTATTTGCTCAAGCTAATAATATAGTTATATAGGTACCTAGCTTTTATTATGATTATTTATTATTTATCATGATTATTGTGCTAAAGAGCTTAAGATGCTGTCCATTTGTTTTTCTGCAGGAGTCAGCTGTTGCTCTGTCGGACTTTTTCTTAATCATTTGATCTTCAATAAGCAGACCAACGAAAAATAGGAGCAATTTTTTGCTTCATGCTTTCATGCTTTCATGGCATCAATGCATGTTTAACATATTCTTTACAATTTAGACTTTTATAGAGTTGTAATTTGACTTAAAAGCTTTAAGTTTAGCATTCTAATTCTCATTCAGATGAGGCTGAATTACTCACTGAGTATGAAGGCCTAAACTGTGTCCAAGGGTAAATCACCTAGAGCAGCAAAATCTTCCATTTGAAGTTCCAATGTAGCAATTTTTCATCTCCATTTATATTATTCAACTTGATAGGGACACAAAGGCCTTTAAGGTACATGCGGGAATGTAATTACGCATGTAATTCTTTAGCTCCTAATAAACCATAGATTTCAGACTTTTTCATAACTTCATAAGATTTTTAGTTTTCATTTTACAGTGGGTTTTTAATCTGTATAAGTATTCCAAAACTGAGT
Organism: Beroe forskalii; assembly: GCA_011033025.1. Classification (NCBI taxonomy): domain Eukaryota; kingdom Metazoa; phylum Ctenophora; class Nuda; order Beroida; family Beroidae; genus Beroe; species Beroe forskalii. The sequence goes on from WFMF01000049.1 coordinate 152,624, forward strand.
GACCGAGAGTCATAGGTACATTTTGATTTTTTGGTACCTATATAAGCTCTCCGCTTTCAACACTGGTTTTTTATACCTAAGTAGTAATAGTACCTAGTTGAGTCATGTGTATATGGAGCGAAAACTCAATGAAAGCTCCCTGGCATGAAACACAAGTGGTTATATTTTGCTAGTTTGCCGCATTTCATCTTGAAAATGAAACAAAAAGTACCTTTAAATGTTTGCAGTTGTTTGCTTTTATAGTAACGTAGGTAGTAGGTACCCTATTTATTTGACCAACTCATTTAGGTACCATACTACCATATACCTATTTATTTTCCGTGTTCATTTACCCTGTTCAGTTTTATAACCAAGCTTTTACCTTACTCCCAAAGAACTGTATGTATGATGTACCTACTATTTACGCACAAACACAATAACCAACACCCTTGAATCATCATACTTTTTACATTTGCAAAAACCTATAATTACCTACAGCTGTGCAATGTATACGGATTACAGTGTAAGTGTACTCCATGAGTGAGTTATCTAGTTCTTCATTTTGTACTTTTTCCTTGGTTTGTCCTTCAGTGTTCTACAGAGTGTACATTTTATGGAATTTTTTGTTGCTGCTAGTGCCTACATACTATTTTGCTTGATTTTCAATGTTAGATTATGATGCATCGGTGAATGAAGTATCGAATCGACTTAATGTGAGTGATAACTGAAGCGAACCCGCCCGGCGCTTCCGGATGTATTAATTTTAGATGTGGGTTGTTGATTTTAGATGTGGTTTGTCGATTAAGTGTTTGGCGTGCAATTTAGTTTCTCAATCTCACTTCTCAGTGTGAGTGAACAGGACTTGTTGGTCCTCACGATCATTTTGATTCTACCTATAAAGCTATAAACTTTCTGAAACATTTTCAGCCACGTTTGATATAGATTACCTTATTGGCCTTTATTTAACTGGCCCTTAAGGACAAAAATGACTTAAGGATTGTTGTCCAAATTAAAGGCCAGTTAATTAAGGTCGAATTAAACTTTTATGACTTGACTTATACAGTGTTAAATTCTCTTGAACGTCATTATGTAACACGATAATGACCTAAATCATCATATCAGATCAGGATTTGGGTCTTTTGGTGCAATTTATTAACTTATAATTTTTCTAATGGTTTTAATGGCCATTTTAGAGCATAAAATCCTTGGTCTGGTGACCACTAGAAATTTTTTTGTCCTAGGGGCCGGCTAAAACGGTCAAAAATAATTCGATTTTTGTCCATAGGGCCGGTTCGAGAAGGACCGGTTAAAAAGGGCCGGTTAAAAAAGGCCGGCTAAAAAAGGCCAATAAGGTAAATTGGTGTGTTGTTTCCTGTAAAGGGCCAGAATGTGTTTGAATTTAGCGCCCACTTCGTTCGCCTGTATTGCAGATATTCACCACGATGTGCGCGGCGAAAAGAAGAAAGTCTCTTCTTGTCGCGTGGTAACTGACTATGCAGCATCATATACCTCTACATCACACTTAAGGGCATGGGGGTGGGTGGGTACTTCGAACTAGCGACCAGATAGCGGCAGACGGTAAATGGTATAAATTTTAGGGTAAAATGCAGTAAATCCACTAAATTTGTTACGAAATTTTTGAAAAATTTGTCAAAAAATGCCCATTTTCAGAAATTTTGGATATTGAAACTGGATTTCTCGGCTGTTCTAGCGCTCTTAAGTAAATTTAATTATGAATCAGGAATCTTAACCTTAAATTGGTGTGACGTCATCATGGACTATTACATGCTACAAAAGATGACGTAACCAGCTGATTTCTAATATCGATGATATATGCCAATGATTTGGCACAATTGTTTGAAGAATTCACGTGACATAAATGTTACTATGGAGATAAGACTTCAAAGTTTCAAGTTGATTAGTACCTAGTTAGTAAAAAAAAAGTTTGAGTTCGTAAAAATGTTGCGGGTCACATCAATTATTGGAAGTGAGGAGGAATGGTTCCGAAGTAAACTTTAAGATCACTGACTCATCATGAGAATTTTTCGTCATTATACGTGCCAGGGCCTATCCACGATTATCTATGCCCATTAAACAGAGTTACCTTCACACCTGCTGTAGTCTTTACTCTTGCTGCAAAGGTTCAAGGTTCTATAGGTAGCAGGTATATGTGATCAAAGTTTTCGTTGTGGGTGATATCATGGACTCAGCCACAACACATTTCACACCAGCCAACATTTCCATTTATGCAAGGTGCATACTACATAAATACTACGCTTGATGAAACCAATCAATCACATGAAGGTACATTCCTTGAACTTCAGCTCAAATGACACGACGTTTTGATTTAAATTGCCAGGCATGATGTGTCCCGCGGTGAGGAACAAACGCCAGTAATTCTTCCTTCATCAGCACATAAGGAAATGTCTATACTTTTAACCACCTTGAGTTACCTCTTATCTCAATTCAAGTCTTAAGTTATCAAAATAGCTGTCAATTTCCGAGCAAATACCAAATTTCCGTGTTTCAAATAGCCGCCACTACTCCATGTACATTTTCTAATCTAACATATCGGACATATTATTTGATTGTTGATGTAAAATAAACTATTTCTTTTACTAACTATTTCTTTTACTGAAGATAATCTTTGATTATGAAGCAAATAAGCAATCATGCAGTGACCATCTCTCCTTACATTAAAACAATTTCTTAATTCAGGTTGCTAGTCCACTCTGTCATCTGATCCTACCTGGTTCATTCATATTAAACTCCACACATCTTCAAAAAGACGATCAACACCCCTCCCTGAAGATATATCAGATGTGGAACCTTCACCCTCGAAATCTTAATCGGTGGCACTTCACAAGACTCTCTCCCGACTCCCAAGCCCACCCTCTCATCAGAAGAGATGAACCTTCTTTGCTTGTATTGCCTGATTCCCCCTCCCATCAGAATGCACTGTTTGTATCGTCTAATTCCCTTTTTCATCAGAATGCACCGTGTCTGTATCGTCTTATTCCCCCTCATATCAGAATGTAGGTAGGTACTGTGTTTGAATCGTCTAATTCTCCCTCTCATCAGAATGTACTGTGTTTGTATCGTCTAATATCCCCTCATATCAGAATGCACTGTGTTTGTATCGTCTAATTCCCCCTCTCATCAGAATGCACTGTGTTTGTATCGTCTAATTCCCCCTCTCATCAGAATGCCCTGTGTTTGTATCGTCTAATTCCCCCTCATATCAGAATGTACTGTGTTTGTATCGTCTAATTCCCCCTCTCATCAGAATGTACTGCGTTTGTATCGTCTAATATCCCCTCATATCAGAATGCACTGTGTTTGTATCGTCTAATTCCCTCTCATATCAGAATGCACAGTGTTTGTATCGTCTAATTCCCCCTCTCATCAGAATGCACTGTGTTTGTATCGTCTTATTCCCCCTCTCATCAGAATGCACTGTATTTACATCGTCTTATCCGTATTAAAGTATTAACTTGGGTTCCTATATAGTCTTGAGGTTTCCCACTGCCCCTAAAGTTTGTAAACAGTTCAGATCAGAAGATAAGACGTGTATCGATGTCCTGTATGCAACATAAGCTGGTGAGACGTGAGAGGTGTGTCCGAATTCCGATTTTATAACCATCTGACCATACGAAACATCCAAGCGGTAACGGCAGTGATTCATCCAAGAACGGCTGTTGGCTAAACCCTCTCTCCCTCCCTTCTGATTTATGGAATTGCAAAAGATCAATGATCATGTGAGTATCTTTTGGGGTACTATGAAATCACTCTTTCCAACCCAGTCGAGTTTTTGTGACAGTACTAAACCCTTTCTTCTATAAAATGAATGAATAGTTGCATCGTTTTGAAATTCAGGCTTTAAAGGCGCGTAGCAAATTAAATAGCACACAACCAAAAACCAATCAATTGCTATCCAATTACTTTCCAAATTCCAATCACTTTCCAATCACTTTTTGGCATCTTTGTCACAATTTGGCAATTTATTTTCAAAAGGGTCTTCTTAAATAGGCTTGAAATCAAGTAGAGGATTTCTAAAAGCAGTGACCATATTATTAGCTCGCGCGCGGCGCGCCGCCGCGCATTGTATTAAACGAAATGTCTCAGGTAAAGCAATGGTAAATAGATATATAAATTTGTTCCCTGAACTTCTCAAATAATATAGATCCACATAACTGACATGTTTTTCAGATAAATCTTCTTTTCAGATAAATCTTCTTGTGCAACAGTGATGACGGACCAGCCGAAGTATCCCTGCAGTTATCACATTCACTTGATCGGTGCGCCGGTGCAAGTGAAAAGCAGCACGTCGATAGAGTTTATAGGTACTACCTCATACTCAAGAGAGGAGATAGTGATGTTCTGCTCCTAGCCCACAGTTAATTTTTGGCACTTTTTGTTCGAATCTCATGAGTTCCCCTAACCAGGGGAGCAAGGGGAGTTCCCCTAACCAGGGGAGCAAGGCGCGGCGCGCGCGTAAAACTAGGGATCTGGTTAGAGCAACTCATGAGTTAGATTATGTCCAGCTTTACAATTTCAGCTTTTACTTTTAGGGAATCATTTGAGTACTTCAGCTCATTTCAGTACTGGCTCATTTCAGTATTTCTGTTATTCTGTGCTGAACCAAGCATGACCTTATTTTGCAAATTGAAGCTTAATGCAGTAATTTTAATTTGACTCATATGTTAAAAGTTCTTAAATCTTAATCACTTTTGAGATTTGATATTGGTTATACGTTGTGCTTTGAAAAATACATACCCTTTTTTGCGTGTGTTACATGCGTAATTTGAGCCTTTACTGGAAGATTTGATGTAGCTGTAACTTTTTTGTCCGAATTCATCCGTCTATGAGACTTTCACCCCCTTCACATTCGGACTTTTGCCAGCACTATCCAGTCAATCTCATTCCGCGGAAAAGCGCGGAACATGGTCAAATCAGCCGTCAAAGACGAGATGCTTTTTGGGAAATCAGCGCAATTTACTGTGCATACGTACGCGTAGTCGCGTCGTTTTCTCTTATACCATCAATCTTTGACGGCCGATTTGACCATGTTCCGCGCTTTTCCGCGCCATAGGATTGATTGAATGTTGTTGGCGGGAGTCTGAAAGGGGAGCGGGTGGGGGTCTCATAGACGGATGAATTCGGACAAAAAAGTTACAGCTACAGCAACTTACCCTAAGTTCCGCGTATTAGAAACCATATGAAATGTTGGAATTTCGGAAAATGGGTTATACTGTGATAATCTGCAATCTTAATTGAATTAGAAAAACCGCACTTCAGCCATTTTGATGAATATTAACACTGTTGGGGATGTCCCCAAAGTGAGGACACTTTTTAAATTGACGCGCATCCGTAAAATCAGCCTAGTGCCGCGCCTCGCGAAACTGGCCTATAGTGCGACGTCAGACAAGACAGACCCGGGCCCTGGGGCCCGCCCTCTCGAGAATCAGCTTCGCGGCTGGCGTCAACGGGTCTTCCTAAGCCCGCATAGGTGTGCGTACGCGCGCCGCGCTTCCCTGTGCTGGGGAAGCGCGCCGCCGAAAGCTAAGGGGTCAGACAACGTCTGACAAGCTGTAACAGCGTTACGCTGCTGTAACAGCGTTACGCTGCTGTAACAGCGTTACGCTGCTGTAACAGCGTTACGCTGCTGTAACAGCGTTACGCTGCTGTAACAGCGTTACGCTGCTGTAACAGCGTTACGTTGCTGTAACAGCGTTACGTTGCTGTAACAGCGTTACGCTGCTGTAACAGCGTTACGTTGTTGTAACAGCGTTACGCTGCTGTAACAGCGTTACGCTGCTGTAACAGCGTTACGCTGCTGTAACAGCGTTACGCTGCTGTAACAGCGTTACGCTGCTGTAACAGCGTTACGCTGCTGTAACAGCGTTACGCTGCTGTAACAGCGTTACGGCGTTACGCTGCTGTAACAGCGTTACGCTGCTGTAACAGCGTTACGCTGCTGTAACAGCGTTACGCTGCTGTAACAGCGTTACGCTGCTGTAACAGCGTTACGCTGCTGTAACAGCGTTACGTTGCTGTAACAGCGTTACGCTGCTGTAACAGCGTTACGTTGCTGTAACAGCGTTATTGCTGTAACAGCAGCGTTACGCTGCTGTAACAGCGTTACGTTGCTGTAACAGCGTTGCTGCTGCTGTAACAGCGTTACGCTGCTGTAACAGCGTTACGCTGCTGTAACAGCGTTACGCTGCTGTAACAGCGTTACGCTGCTGTAACAGCGTTACGTTGCTGTAACAGCGTTACGCTGCTGTAACAGCGTTACGTTGCTGTAACAGCGTTACGCTGTAACAGCGTTACGCTGTTGTAACAGCGTTACGCTGCTGTAACAGCGTTACGCTGCTGTAACAGCGTTACGCTGCTGTAACAGCGTTATGCTGCTGTAACAGCGTTACGCTGCTGTAACAGCGTATACGTTGCTGTAACAGCGTTACGCTGCTGTAACAGCGTTATACGCTGCTGTAACAGCGTTACGCTGCTGTAACAGCGTTACGCTGCTGTAACAGCGTTACGCTGCTGTAACAGCGTTACGCTGTAACAGCGTTACGCTGCTGTAACAGCGTGTTACGCTGCTGTAACAGCGTTACGCTGCTGTAACAGCGTTACGCTGCTGTAACAGCGTTACGCTGCTGTAACAGCGTTACGCTGTAACAGCGTTACGCTGCTGTAACAGCGTTACGCTGCTGTAACAGCGTTACGCTGCTGTAACAGCGTTACGCTGCTGTAACAGCGTTACGCTGCTGTAACAGCGTTACGCTGCTGTAACAGCGTTACGCTGCTGTAACAGCGTTACGCTGCTGTAACAGCGTTACGCTGCTGTAACAGCGTTACGCTGCTGTAACAGCGTTACGCTGCTGTAACAGCGTTACGCTGCTGTAACAGCGTTACGCTGCTGTAACAGCGTTACGCTGCTGTAACAGCGTTACGCTGCTGTAACAGCGTTACGCTGCTGTAACAGCGTTACGTTGCTGTAACAGCGTTACGCTGCTGTAACAGCGTTACGTTGCTGTAACAGCGTTACGCTGCTGTAACAGCGTTACGCTGCTGTAACAGCGTTACGCTGCTGTAACAGCGTTACGCTGCTGTAACAGCGTTACGTTGCTGTAACAGCGTTACGCTGCTGTAACAGCGTTACGCTGCTGTAACAGCGTTACGCTGCTGTAACAGCGTTACGCTGCGTTACGCTGTAACAGCGTTACGCTGCTGTAACAGCGTTACGTTGCTGTAACAGCGTTACGCTGCTGTAACAGCGTTACGTTGCTGTAACAGCGTTACGCTGCTGTAACAGCGTTACGCTGCTGTAACAGCGTTACGCTGCTGTAACAGCGTTACGCTGCTGTAACAGCGTTACGCTGCTGTAACAGCGTTACGCTGCTGTAACAGCGTTACGCTGCTGTAACAGCGTTACGCTGCTGTAACAGCGTTACGTTGCTGTAGCAGCGTTACGCTGCTGTAACAGCGTTACACCGCTGTAACAGCGTTACACTGCTGTAACAGCGTTACACTGCTGTAACAGCGTTACACTGCTGTAACAGCGTTACGCTGCTGTAACAGCGTTACGCTGCTGTAACAGCGTTACGCTGCTGTAACAGCGTTACGCTGCTGTAACAGCGTTACGCTGCTGTAACAGCGTTTACGCTGCTGTAACAGCGTTTACGCTGCTGTAACAGCGTTTACGCTGCTGTAACAGCGTTACGCTGCTGTAACAGCGTTACGCTGCTGTAACAGCGTTACGCTGCTGTAACAGCGTTACGCTGCTGTAACAGCGTTACGCTGCTGTAACAGCGTTACGCTGCTGTAACAGCGTTACGCTGCTGTAACAGCGTTGCTGCTGCTGTAACAGCGTTACGCTGCTGTAACAGCGTTACGTTGCTGTAACAGCGTTACGCTGCTGTAACAGCGTTACGCTGCTGTAACAGCGTTACGCTGCTGTAACAGCGTTACGCTGCTGTAACAGCGTTACGCTGCTGTAACAGCGTTACGCTGCTGTAACAGCGTTACGCTGCTGTAACAGCGTTACGCTGCTGTAACAGCGTTACGCTGCTGTAACAGCGTTACGCTGCTGTAACAGCGTTACGTTGCTGTAACAGCGTTACGCTGCTGTAACAGCGTTACGCTGCTGTAACAGCGTTACGCTGCTGTAACAGCGTTACGCTGCTGTAACAGCGTTACGCTGCTGTAACAGCGTTACGCTGCTGTAACAGCGTTACGCTGTAACAGCGTTACGCTGCTGTAACAGCGTTACGCTGCTGTAACAGCGTTACGCTGCTGTAACAGCGTTACGCTGCTGTAACAGCGTTACGCTGCTGTAACAGCGTTACGCTGCTGTAACAGCGTTACGCTGCTGTAACAGCGTTACGCTGCTGTAACAGCGTTACGTTGCTGTAACAGCGTTACGCTGCTGTAACAGCGTTACGCTGCTGTAACAGCGTTACGCTGCTGTAACAGCGTTACGCTGCTGTAACAGCGTTACGCTGCTGTAACAGCGTTACGTTGCTGTAACAGCGTTACGCTGCTGTAACAGCGTTACGCTGCTGTAACAGCGTTACGCTGCTGTAACAGCGTTACGCTGCTGTAACAGCGTTACGCTGCTGTAACAGCGTTACGCTGGTGTAACAGCGTTACGCTGCTTTAACAGCGTTACGCTTAAGTAACAGCGTTACGCTGCTGTAACAGCGTTACGCTGATGTAACAGCGTTACGCTGCTGTAACAGCGTTACGCTGTTGTAACAGCGTTACGCTGCTGTAACAGCGTTACGCTGCTGTAACAGCGTTACGCTGCTGTAACAGCGTTACGATGCTGTAACAGCGTTATGATGCTGTAACAGCGTTACGCTGCTGTAACAGCGTTACGCCGTTGTAACAGCGTTACGCTGCTGTAACAGCGTTACGCTGCTGTAACAGCGTTACGCTGCTGTAACAGCGTTACGTTGCTGTAACAGCGTTACGCTGCTGTAACAGCGTTACGCTGCTGTAACAGCGTTACGCTGCTGTAACAGCGTTACGCTGCTGTAACAGCGTTACGCTGTAACAGCGTTATGCTGCTGTAACAGCGTTACGCTGCTGTAACAGCGTTACGCTGCTGTAACAGCGTTGTTGCTGTAACAGCGTTACGCTGCTGTAACAGCGTTACGCTGCTGTAACAGCGTTACGCTGCTGTAACAGCGTTACGCTGCTGTAACAGCGTTACGCTGCTGTAACAGCGTTACGCTGCTGTAACAGCGTTACGCTGCTGTAACAGCGTTACGCTGCTGTAACAGCGTTACGCTGCTGTAACAGCGTTACGCTGCTGTAACAGCGTTACGCTGCTGTAACAGCGTTATGCTGCTGTAACAGCGTTACGCTGCTGTAACAGCGTTACGCTGCTGTAACAGCGTTATGTCTGCTGTAACAGCGTTACGCTGTTGTAACAGCGTTACGCTGCTGTAACAGCGTTACGTTGCTGTAACAGCGTTACGCTGCTGTAACAGCGTTACGCTGCTGTAACAGCGTTACGCTGCTGTAACAGCGTTGCTGTAACAGCGTTACGCTGCTGTAACAGCGTTACGCTGCTGTAACAGCGTTACGCTGCTGTAACAGCGTTACGCTGCTGTAACAGCGTTATGTTGCTGTAACAGCGTTACGTTGCTGTAACAGCGTTACGCTGCTGTAACAGCGTTACGCTGCTGTAACAGCGTTACGCTGCTGTAACAGCGTTACGCTGCTGTAACAGCGTTACGCTGCTGTAACAGCGTTACGCTGCTGTAACAGCGTTACGCTGCTGTAACAGCGTTACGCTGCTGTAACAGCGTTACGCTGCTGTAACAGCGTTACGCTGCTGTAACAGCGTTACGCTGCTGTAACAGCGTTACGCTGCTGTAACAGCGTTACGCTGCTGTAACAGCGTTACGCTGCTGTAACAGCGTTACGCTGCTGTAACAGCGTTACGCTGTTGTAACAGCGTTACGCTGCTGTAACAGCGTTACGTTGCTGTAACAGCGTTACGCTGCTGTAACAGCGTTACGCTGCTGTAACAGCGTTACGCTGCTGTAACAGCGTTACGCTGCTGTAACAGCGTTACGCTGCTGTAACAGCGTTACGCTGTTGTAACAGCGTTACGCTGCTGTAACAGCGTTACGCTGTTGTAACAGCGTTACGCTGCTGTAACAGCCTTACGGCCTTACGCTGCTGTAACAGCCTTACGCTGCTGTAACAGCCTTACGCTGCTGTAACAGCCTTACGCTGCTGTAACAGCCTTACGCTGCTGTAACAGCGTTACGCTGCTGTAACAGCGTTACGCTGCTGTAACAGCGTTACGCTGCTGTAACAGCGTTACGCTGCTGTAACAGCGTTACGCTGCTGTAACAGCGTTACGCTGCTGTAACAGCGTTACGCTGCTGTAACAGCGTTACGCTGCTGTAACAGCGTATCAGCAGCGTAATAAAATAACTTATGAAAATAGCTTATCCTCCTGGGACACACACGTGTCCCAGAAGGATTAAAGTTATTTTTCTCTTTCAAAAATAAAGAATAACTTATCTTTCTGGGAAGGATAAGTTATTTCTATTCCAGAAGTAGCGATATCTTATATAGCAATCCTTCTGGAACACCGTAGCGCGGACGCACATTTAATAATAATTTAGTGTTCCTAATCCTTAGCCAGCATTTGGGTGGTTTTCACTACGAGAAATAGCTTTTTCTCATCTCTCGTGAAGCTTAGATTGGAACTATTATATGCAATTGTCAAGCCATGAATTATGTCTCAACAGATGATCATTAAGAATCAGAAGACATGTCCCATAACTATTAACTGTCAAGTGTCAACAAATTTGAAATTGTAGAAATTTTTCCCATTCGCATTCAGTGTTTGTCCTAGATGTTGATAGATCAAACCCTTGGTCAAAGATTCAAATTCACGCCCCTTTTATTGAATCCCTTAAATATTTTTATGACACTTGAAAAACTGTATTGGAGGACCCCGGACTGAGGACAGCCCCTTGTATACCAGAATGCTATTGAAGAGTTATAATGTTTAAAAAAACAGTTGCTGTTTACGTTTTTGTTCGTACAGTTTAAAAGGGTCGCATAGAATTGTGTCAGTGACAGCTGCCCATTTAATTTAAAAGGTGACATAATCAACACAACCACTTCATCATGTATAATTACAGTGCTTTCTCTGTACTAATTGTGTGTTTCAACTGTAAGTATAAGATCTGTTGCTCTGAAGAGAATTAAAAGGCTTTCCCCTGACACTGGAGCAACTCATCTTCAGTCCCATGACCAATCTCTCAATTGTCTCCAAACCTTAATGAGGGTCCACGTGGCACAGTACATTGTAATGAGAATAATATGTTGGTGCAGTGTTACACGTTGTATTGAAATAACGGTGCGGCTATAACAATACGCAGATTGAGGCAACTATCTAACCATGCCTGACTCTCCCTTATAATTAGAGCGAGCACCTGGCCGCATTATATCCCAGCTGTGTATGGTATAAGTGGTGTACACAATGCGTACAGAATGTGGTGAGCTGCTCTGTATACGCGTCATTGTAAAATTGTAGTTGTACACCTCGCGCTGCTTCTCTCTATCATTGATCGCTTGTGCTTCCATCGTTTTGTGTATTGAGATTTTGTACTTGAAGTACTACCATATGGGACATAATTTACACGGACTTCAGTTTCACGGACCTAAATATCTACGCTTATAATTCCACCACTTCAAATTTCAACAAAAATCTAAATTTTCGGCACGATTTTCCCCATTTTCTTCCACGATTTGAAAACTCGAATTGAAGATTTTTCAATATTTTTCGTTGATTAATGATAAATTTTCAGGCGGCTGTAACGTTCGTCGGTCGATCGAATGGAATTGGTCGATCGATCAACTTCATTTGATCGAATGATGTGTTTTAAATAGAAAATCTTTGAGCTAGTAGGGAAACAACTAAATACTGCTCATTTAAACACGATTCAAGTCATTTGGGAACAGTAAAACACAGATGTCGATCAAATGAAGTTGATCGATCGACCAATTCCATTCGATCGACCGACGAACGTTACGGCCGCCTCATATTGCAGTTAATGAGAATGAAAAAGAAGTACAATTTCGGTTTTGAATCGAAAGGTTAAATTTTTACAAGTTATGGAACTGAATTATACACCGACCTCATTATGCGTTCAAAACAGCTCCTTTTAAGCAGTAAGCACGAGGAAATGCCATGGATAACTAATTAACTACATCACATGAATTTATGGATCTGTCTTCAATTCATATCATATATGGTAATCCAAGAAATTTCCTTGTGTTTGGAAAGACCCTTTTTGGCACAACTGTGCGAAAAAATTACTGTACACAGTTTCACGGTTCCTTAGTGAATTAATATTTTATCGCTAAACAATAGTTCATGATAGATTACTATGAACAATATTACAGCGCGTTGTTGGTTTCAAAATACACTGCCTCAACATGGTGAGTAGGTGCATATTGCGCGTCTCCTTTTAGAAAGGGAGTCTTTTCTTCTCTTCAGAGTTGACCACATAAAGACATAAAGCGGTGTGTGAGGATGTAAGAATGTACGTGTGTAATGTGAACGCACGCTACACACTGTGTCATGAGGCGTTGTTGAGTTTTAGTACTATTACTCCAGTATTGGTGATCATTTATTTCAATTGTTCTCTTGTTTAATATGCGGGGATATTTGTAATTGTACACTTAGTTTGAATTGTTGGCCAATTTTTCATCCTATTTAATTTAAAATGAAATTTTGTTTTTGCTTTTCAAAGTTTTTGGCTCCCACCCTTTTAATGGTTTTACTGCCATCAAATCTTTGACATATTTGACATTGAATACGCGGTAGAAAGCACGAGAGGGGCAATTCATTGGTTATGATTAGGGGCAATTCTGATTAACAATATCAACAGGACATAGAATGAAGTGGACTGGCATTCTACTTTTGATATGTTTATCCTGGGCCGCTGAAACCGAAACCGAACAGGTAAATACATCAAGGTTCAATTCTTATGTTTGATCTTGCTTTGAGTTATACTTGAAATAAAAGGATGGATGAAACTTTTTATATTTGGCTTTCATGAAACTATGATCTCGTCCGTAATAGTCTCAGGAAACGATCGAAACACAACCGGCAGAAGAAAAAGAACAGGACACACAGAAAATCGCTACAGCTGAGGCTACAGTCGAAAAAGAGGTTGCAGTTGAAACTACTGAAAATAACAGTAAGTATATTTTAAAAGCTGTTTATGTACAAACTATGAGCTGATGTTAATTGAGATTTCCTTTGTTTGTAGTATAGTCTCAGTCTGTCATTCACCACCATTACAAGTATATATCCCCTCACCAGGTACAGTCAGTGAAGTGGGGGAGTGTAAGGCGGTCTCAGACACCCTGGGAACCACCGTCATAGAGCAGAACTGCACGGTACATCAGGACTGCCGGGGGGCTCTCTGCCACACCCAGATACTCGGCCACAACATCACCTACAACTTCACTGTCATGCCCTGCCACGACCCTTCAGTGCACCTGGTCTTCAACATGACCGATCTGACAGGTACTAGAACGGTAAAACAAAATGCTGGATTCCAACATGAGCTGCGGCCCTCACATCTCATTCAATTCAATTAAGTCAGATTGATTTTGAGCTTTGTTTGATCAGGTTTATTTTCTTCAGGGGCGTATATCAACAATTCGATCAATTCAACTGGTCAATTCAACATTCCCGGTGGCAACATGAGCTACCAAGGCTGGTATGAAACGGCCTCGAATGTCCAAGTGAAGCTGGAAACTGTTCTTGACATTACTCACTTTAGGGTTAGTATTTACAGCGAGTAAATTAAATATAAAATTCTTCTATTGCTGATGAAACCCTCCTTTCAGCTTATCATCGAGTTGTCATTCAAAACGCCTTCCTTTCAGCTTGACTTCAGTCTTGAGTACAAGGTTTTAAAAAGTGACCCCCTAAAGGAGTTGTTCCTTCACACCCTGGTCCCAACGCTGTCCATAGACTATTCTGAGTACCTATGTGAAAAACCAGAAGGTAATACCTTTTCGCCCATTTTTAATTCAAGGTCCCTTTTCAATTAAAAGCCAAAAATTAACTTCTTCAGATGAAATATTTTGTCAATTAATATTAGCTCATTTCTGAAGATGATCACGGATATATGTATTCACAAATAAGACCATCGTAGCCAGGAAAATACTCAAATACCTCCCTATCTTTAAGAATCAGAAGTAGACGCTGACGACGAAGACAAGTACTTTGGTGTCATCCCGAAAGAGTACGTAAAGGACAAGAAAACTCTGGCTTTGATTGCCACGTCAGCGACCCTGGCCGTCATAGTGATCATTGTCGGAATCTACTGCGTCATTTCTAAACGGAGGTAGACTAATCACACCACTCATGTACTAAGCACTAAAAACTTACTTAGGACTTACTGACTTATATTTCAATGCAATTCTTTGAATTAAGATCATTCTTTGAATTCCATGTCTGTATCTATCGCAACTTAGGAAATGCCCCTCACCCAAGATGCCGATGGCAGCGTTATGGGAGATGGGTGGTTGGTTGATCCTTCCGGATCATTTGGCTTATTGCAACGATCCGTTACGAGATTGGATAACCTCACTTGTTCCCTTCCCACAGGAATTCGGACAACTTCTACAGAACCTATGTCTCGACTGATGAAAACAGACACCTGACGAAAGGTAACGACGGATTTGAGCCACTCGATGATTCAGACATTGATTGATGGCAAAGTTTTCAGTGAACTCTTGTTTGCTTGCGCCACTCCGCCTTTGCAACAAGTCGGGGTAACCTAAGAACCTAACGGTTCATCTGTTGAGATTCAAGTATTTGGACTAAATGATTGTTTGACGGTGTGAATTTTCGATCGAAACCCAGAAGACACAGTGGTTAGATTGAATTCTAAGTCCCTATTTAATTTGATTTTTAAGGAGACGAAAATTTGAAGACCGAGATCAGTTAAGCAGTTATAAGCTTTCAGATTATTCATCATGCCTCACTTTTGCTCCAAATAATAATTTATTCAAAAGTTATAAATTTCAACTTTTTGCCAAATTGCCAACTGAAATTGTTCGGGGACTGCAATTTTCGCTGTTGTCACAATGGTACCATATCGACAAGATTTGTGTATAGGCATGTTAATTTTCTTTTTTCTCGATTGTCAGCTATTGGCAGATATTTTCGGTTCTAGTGCCACAATTATCGCGAAATTTTCATTGATCTTTGCATGAGTATGATGGCGATACTCAGTAACGTTTCTTTTCATTTTGTATGCACTAGAACCGAAAATATCTGCCTTGAAAGAATCTTCTAGTTTTTCCTAGTTTCAGATTTCTGCTTGCTTATTGGCAAAACTAAAGCACTCGCGGAGTAGTGGAGGAAAAGAGTCTGAATTGGTTTCAAAACCGGGACATACCTTTTCGCTACGTCAGGAAATCGTTGGTTATCCCCAAACAACTTTAAACTTTGTTCTCGGGCCTCAATAATGAGTGAGGTCAAACAATGCTTTAAAGTCGTGATTGGTGTCATAATTTTCACCATAAATGATGATAAATTCGATAAAGTTGACCTAGAAAATATCTGACTAAACGCCCATTGCCTACACTTACTGCTGACAATCGAAAAACTAACATAGAGTCACATGATCATTTGTAATGGCTGATTAAAGTTGTCACTGCGAAACGTCTGTAAAATGCGCGCGCACAAACGCGCCAATAATTTTGACACCCTGCTGTACTTATGCATATTGCCTTTAACTACTAATACCTAAAAACAACTTTACACAAATCTTATCTATCTCATGATCTATCTTAAGACGGAAATTCAGTTTAAAGTGATTTCAGCGGTACTCGGTAGGTCGAAGTTAACACAATGCACTATGCAAGTGCATGATGCATCTGCTACATGTCTTATCATCAAACTGACAAGGTAATAAAAATGATGGTAAGTGGTAACTACTAAATAGGGCAGCTAAAATCTTAACATAGTGCTCTAGCGATCAAAAATTATTCTATTGCTTTATTGGAATTTTTGTTATCCCCACTAGTTACCACTTCCAGATGCCTAGGTCTCAGAATATGTTTTATACTACCCTTCTGTGACATGTGTCCAATTGCCGTTGATGGATGAGTGAATGACTGGTTAGGTAAAGAAATTTTCCTGATTTCTGAAAATGGCGGTGGAAATTGGATGATGAAGTTTCACACTGCGCGCACTTACGCGCGCAGCGCATCTATGTTTATGTCAAAGTCAAGCTTACTGGGGGTCCTTGCTACACAAGTATATCGTGCGGATTTCGCGCCCAAATGAAATTATCGCGCGGTAGAAACCAGGAGCTATTAGCCAAATTGATGGAAATGGAATTTTACAAATCTTTTTTGGCGATAAATTATTATTTGAATCATAAATTTTGCCCGCTTGTTGAATGAATGTATGAAGGACCTAAAATTGCAAATAAATTTCCATATTCATACCTCTTTTTCTCAAAATGAATTATTTAAAAACACAGAGACATGAGTTGATCGATTCACTGCAAATTTGTGCTGTGTTTTGAAAATTAAGAAAAAACTACATGATCAACATCCACAAACAGCTTTTCCACAAACTTCGTGATACATTAGAATGAATTTACATTAGAACAAGATAATAATTAAGTAATGATATCTTAATATCTGAATGAATCTTAATTATAATTTCGTAAGAGCACGTGAATAATGTATGTCTGTGCGGGCGCACAGTTTAAATTTGAGCTTGCCAAGAAAGTATCAAGGAAAACGAAGGGTAAGATGCGCATAATGGTACCGTTGCTATGGATACACGTATTCTGCACGTGCAGATTATGATCAGTTCTATGCGAGTGCTTCCTAATACGTTGTTGACTGCTGCATTTTAAAGTTTGAAAGAACGGCGTGTTTACTGTTTTTCATTTGAAATTCAAGATCTGAAGACAGAGGACGACCTTATGGCTGGCATCGTGGTGGCTGTTTCTGATAGCATCTCTTCATAAATCTGAGACAGACGTCGGTCGATTTAAATTAATGCTGAGTTGATGGTAACAGAAAAATGTGAATTTAGAGCAATCTAAGATTGAACAAAAGCAAAATCAAATTGAATCTAATTTGAGCATAAGCACATTGCGATTTTGGCGTGAATCAATGCTATAATTCAACGTTCAGTATGAATACGATACTCGGTTTTAATTTTCAGATTGAACTATATCATACAAGAGCAAATTATAATAATCAAAACTTGCAGGGTCCAGCATTAATAAAAGTTACCAACGAATAATGGTAAATTTGCCCTTCATAAATTTGAGAGCTTATTATTTGGTCCTGTACTATCTAGCCGGCCCAACGTAGCGCCGCCGAGTGAACTATGTATTAGCAGGCCCATCGGGCCTGCTAGTAATGATTATAATCTCAACAAATAATCAAATAACATCAAAGCATTATCCGAACAAAAAGACTATTTTGAATTAATGTTCCCACAAAAATTATTAGGAAGAATATTAATTTCTTCAAAGTTTATTCTCCATCAAGGACCCAACTCATTTTCCCTTTAATCTTCCCCGTATCTTCTGAGTCTAAAAGCGAAGTGACAAACTCTAGCTTTGCTCGCAGCTGGGATTGTACTGCCAGTACTCGGGTAAGGTTTGATTCTATTTGTTGGATAGCTGTCTCCCCTCAACCTGCAAGTAATAACTCCACTGTGATCTCAAGCATTCTCGTGTGTGAATAATTCAGGAGGGTCAGTTCATCCATAGTAACTTTTTGACTGTCAAAATGCCACAGGATAACGTAGGCAACCCAGAGTCTTATCAATTATCGCAAAAATTCAATAGAACAGGAATTCAAACCTTTCGCTTTCTGGAGAGAATGTCCGATATGTCGAAACCTTTAAATTCATAGGGGGACGCTCCCCTCCAAGTCAGTTTGTTTGGAAATATCTTGCCCTGAAATGTCAAACCCTTACATACACGGAACTAAAAAGCAATGAATTTATGCAATGATATTATGCATTTCCCTAATGCGAAACTGACTCAAATGTGATTCAAATCGCTCCCTTACTGTACCCTGCACAATTTTTAGTAAAATCATGATACAATTAATAATTAGATAAAGTCCAGGCCAGAAACGAAGGGGCCAAAATGTCAAAACCCTTACATACACGGAACTAAAAAGCAATGAATTTATGCAATGATATTATGTATTTCCCTAATGCGAAACTGACTCAAATGTGATTCAAATCGCTCCCTTACTGTACCCTGCACAATTTTTAGTAAAATCATGATACAATTAATAATTAGATAAAGTCCAGGCCAGAAACGAAGGGGCCAAAATGTCAAAACCCTTACATACACGGAACTAAAAAGCAATGAATTTATGCAATGATATTATGCATTTCCCTAATGCGAAACTGACTCAAATATGATTCAAATCGCTCCCTTACTGTACCCTGAACAATTTTTAGTAAAATCATGAAACAAATAAAGTCCAGGCCAGAAATGAAGGGGCCCAAAACAAGGTGAGAAGGTTATGAAGCTACAATATAAATACCAACTTAACCCTGGTAAAACACAGATCATTGTCTTTGCACCACCCAACATCCTCAAGAATATCTCTATCAATGGTGTTTTCCTGCCAGGTGGCATTTGTGTGAGATTCTCTAGTACTGCCAAGAACCTTGGAGTACTGTTTGATGAAAGTCTGAGCTTCAAAAATCATGTAACCCGAGTTAAACAGGACTCTTTCAGAATGCTGCGCAACATCAATAAGCGTAAGTTTTTGTTTGACACAGACCAAGTGAAACTCATAATCAATAGCCTTGTTGCCTGCAAACTCGACTACTGCAATGACTTGCTCTATGGTATTAATGAAGACACACTATCAGAGCTTCAGCGGATACAGAATGCTGCTGCAAAGAGTGTTGTTGGACTCTACAAACACGATCATGTAGGCAACACTCTAAATGAACTTCATTGGCTTCCCGTAAAGCAACGGATTACATACAAGATACTTTTATTAGTATTCAAGTGTTTGAACAGTCTCGGTCCAGAATATCTTTCATCAGATTTGAATTATGCTAATATTTTGGGATCAAATGTGCAATTATATTAAAGGAACCTAAGATGCTCACTAGTTATGGTGATAGGTGTTTTTCGAAGGCTGGGCCTAAGTTGTGGAACATGCTACCCTTACATGTTAAGCACTGTTCTGATATTGTAGCTTTCAAAACTGCTTTGAAGACTCATTTATTTTTAGAAACATATAAAGAACATTAGTTAACATTAGATATCCATTTAGTTGTTGTTCATTAAACAGTGCAAATTAGGTATAATTTTATTTCTTGAATTTTTGACCTAATGAAACTGATTAGCATTTTTAACATACTTGACCACTGTTTATGTAATCTTGACAGTTATGTTTTTGTGGCACACCTGAGTGTGATAGAAGTTGTGCCACCATAAATTATAAATATAACTTATTATTATTATTATACCGTTGGGAAGGTTGAATTGGGTTTAGATATCGGTAATTTCTCTCCAAGGAATATCTGTTTTATTCTCTCAGCAGATCTCAGCACCTTCGATGTTCGGCGAGTTTCAGCCACATCGATAATCGCCAAACCAGTCTATGAAGGATGAAAATCAAAGATACAGAAATAGTTTACTGACAAATTATAGATATTACATTCCAAAGGTTCTGTTTTCCAATGCTCATTTCCCACAGCCATAATCAATATAAAACCGATTAACTGATAAACAGATAAACTGATAAACCACAAGTTTCGAGTTCTAACTCACGAGTAAGTTCATGAGGATAACAGGGAAAAGGAAAAGGAAGACGACATAGAGAGGGTAGGTGGAGTAGGGAATTCCATGGGGTTCTCGTCGTTTATGTTGTAGGGAACAAAGTACACGTCAAAGTTGAACTCCCCCGTAAACATGGTCATGAGCTTGGCAAAGGTGAATCCAAGAGTTCGGTACGTTCCAAACTGAGGGAGTCAGATCATCAGATGGAGTACCTACGTTTATATCGAAATAATACCGGAAAAAGGAATGAATACGTCAAGGAGTTCTTGTTCAATTAGGACACATCTTCAGCTGAATTTTTAAAATATGACTATTTCCATTGCATAGTATGTCAAAATCAAACCGTTGGTCCAAGAGCCATGTAGAAGAAGAACCAGAAGGGAATGAAGAAGAGGAACATAGGAAATGCGACCCAAATGAAGGTCTTGATGAGAACGTATATCATGATCATGTAGATACCAATGTAGGGCAGTTTCTTGAGAGTCATGAGCATACTGAACCAGGCCCAAACTATCGTGTAACAACCGATCTGAGAGAGATGGTTTCAAATTCACATTATTAAAATTTTTAAGACCTCCTTGTAAGCATTCAAAATTCAAGTCCAACAATTGATTAGTAGGGGGGGGGGGCAACCTCGAAAAACCCCCATAAACCCCGAAAAATTAAACCCCTATTTGGCTTTTTTATATCCACTTTGGTGTTTTTGGGGGTTTAAATGGGTACCATTTCAAAATAGGGCCAAAAATCAACAACTGAAATGATTCCCGGACTTTATGCCGACACTGGACCATATGCCGACTTCGAAAAACCCCTGGTCGGCATAAAGTCCAAAAATGGACTTTATACCGACACTGGACGTTATGCCGACATGATTTCCCGGGCTTATTAAAACTTAGAACTTATAGAGTGTTCAATGTAATTTCAAGGATATGAGGGGGATCTCTGGTCATGTGCTTCACGATCTGTGAGGGAGTGCTCCAGCTTCAAGGCATCCAGGAAGGACCAGATGGTGGGGTTGGTGCAGGTCACAATGCTCTTGAAGCCTTTGTGCCATCCCTCCGCCAGGTTTGAAGACCTATTAGGTTAAGGCCGCAGATGGTGGCATCAAACTGGTTCCACCCCAACTGGTCGAAGAGAGGTATGGTAGAGGAAGTCCCCAGCCAGGTGTACTCCATGTAGGCAGCAAAGGATTCCATCTCTGAGGGAAGGAGAGGTTTGAGGTGCCGCCAAGCCATGTCGACATCACCGGGAGGAACAGAGGGGAGAGCTCCTAACATCAGGAAGGACTTCCGGACTTCTGAACCCACCACTCTGTAATCAGGGACCAGGTCTGTTGAAGCGAACTTCCTCCACAGTGCTTGAAATGGAAGTAGCAGTGGTGGTTCCTGGCCAGACAGAGAGGACAGCGTTGCGGAGACCGGTCCAGCTCCTCCAGGAGGTTGGTGTACAGAGCTTCTGACTTCCCAAGAAGGAGTCCGTAGGGAGATCTTGGTGGACACTCACAAAATATCACTGCATTTACTTCACCTAATAACAAGCTTCATCCGAGCACCTCATCAGCGATCGAACCTTGTTAGCGACACATGACACGCGATCCACCGGATAAGCTCTCGAATAACAGGCCTGATACTGTCTGATCCCAATCACAGCTTCATAAAAAGTCCCTAAATTCATACAACCCAATAATCTCATTCTCAGCTTCACAAAATATCACTACATTTTCTTCACCTAATAACAAGCTTCATCCGAGCACCTCATCAGCGATCACATCTTGCTTAAGCGACACATGACACACTATCCACCGGATACGCTCTCGAATAACTGGCCTGATACTGTCTCATAACCGCTATACACTATCGGATAAGACACAAGGATACGATAAACCAAATAACAGAAGGGTATCACAGATTGACCTGTCGGCATATAGTCCAAAAACGGACTTTATGCCGACAGACGATATACCGACATGTCCCTAGAAATCCAATGTCGGCATATAGTCCGCTGTCGGCATAAAGTCCGGGTACCGCTCAAATGGTACCATTTCAGAAAAGGGTCGAAAATCATCATCAAAAGTGGTACCATTTGAAAAAAAATCGGAAAATTTTCTATAAAATGGTAAAATTTTCTATAAAATGGAACTGTTTCTGAATAAATTTTAAAATTTCTCAACAGAAAATGGTACCATTTTAGAAAAGGTTCGAAAATCCTCAACAAAAATGGTACTATTTCAGAAAAGTGCCAAAAATTTTCAGCAAAAATGGTACCATTTCAGAAAAGGTTCGAAAATCCTCAACAAAAATGGTACCATTTCAGAAAAGTGCCAAAAATTTTCAGCATAAATGGTACCATTTCAGAAAAGGGTTGAAAATCCTCAACAAAAATGGTAGGTACCATTTCAGAAAAGGGTCGAAAATCGTCAACAAAAATGGTACCATTTCCGAAAAGTGCCAAAAAATCTTCAGCAAAAATGGTACCATTTCAGAAAAGGGTTGAAAATCCTCAACAAAAATGGTACCATTTCAGATTAGGGTCGAAAATCGTCAACAAAAATGGTACCATTTAAGAAAAGGGTCGAAAATCCTCAACAAAAATGGTACCATTTCAGAAAAGTGCCCAGAAAAAATTTCCAGCAAAAATGGTACCATTTCAGAAAAGGGTTGAAAATCCTAAACAAAAATGGTACCATTTCAGATTAGGGTCGAAAATCCTCAACAAAAATGGTAGGTACCATTTCAGAAAAGGGCCAAAATTCCTCAACAAAAATTATGGTACCATTTCCGAAAAGTACCAAAAACCTCCAGCAAAAATGGTACCATTTCAGAAAAGGGTTGAAAATCCTCAACAAAAATGGTACCATTTCAGAAAAGGGTCGAATATCCTCAACAAAAATGGTACCATTTCAGAAAAGTGCCAAAAATCCTCAACAAATATGGTACCATTTGAGAGAAGAGCCGAAAATCCACAACTAAAGTAGTACCATTTTGAGAGGAAATCGAATTTCCCGACCGAAAAACGGCTATTTTTATCAGTTTAGCCTCCTTAAACCCTCATAAACCCCGAAAAATTAAACCCCCATTTGCCAATTTTTATATCCACCCGGGGTTTTTCGAGGTTGCCCCCCCCCACCCTTAGTAGCTACAAAAAATATTGTTTATCCCTACTTATACTCACTTCCCACTGCCAGTGTGATACACTATCAGGATTAATGAAGATTGATGAAACGAAGATAAAAGCAAGGGTAAATCCAGCAAATTCCAAGTACGCCAAGGGGTTTCTGAAACAGCAAAAAATGATAAATTTCACACGTTTCAGGGCTTCAGGGTTGGTTAAATCATTATTAATTTATCGAGAATTAAACAAAAATTGTAGAAATCTCAATTCACTTTCAAATTTTCAATCAAAAGTAAAATTTATAAACAAGAGGAAAATTTAAGATTTTCATTTTAAAAGATGAACCTGAAGTAAGCTTTGAAGTCGGTGGTTGCATTCAGTATTTCGGTACAGATCCGTATGATAATGAACAAGATAGACAAGCCGGATGAAATTTGGAGGATGGTTTTAGGACGCTCATCGGTTGATAAGGGATTTACTTCAAACGAAGCATAGATCCTGAAATATTATGTAATGAGAGTTTTAGCCTTAAAAAGTGGAACGCAAAAAATTATAAACTCTTTCATTCTTTAATATAAATCCAGACTTTTCATTTTAAAGATGTATTAAAGCTAAATAAATAAATAAATAAATCAAAACGATGAATAACGATCAATTCTTTACAGAACTCACGTGACAAAGACAACCAGAAGAAAGTTGAAGACCACGTTAAGATAACAGGGGAATTTGCCATAGGCATCCCATTTATATGTGATGAGTGAGCTAACCATTGGGTGATCAAGGAGTTCAATCCTGTCATAATTCAACTAAGTGGAAAATGAAATGAGTAAGTGAGTACGTGGGTGGGTGAATTAGTGAGTGGGTGAGTGAGTGAGTGAGTGGGTGATTGAGTAGTTGGAAAAGTGAGTGAGTGGATGACTGAATGAGTAAGTGGGTGATGAGTGGGTAGTTGGGCAAGTAAGTGAGTGGATGGGCAAGGGAGTGAGTACTTCAGTAAAGAAAGAAACCGAGTAAAAATTTTAATCACCATGGTTGTAAAGGGATGCACGGCAGCATTGTTTCCTTCTGATTCCAACAAACTGTAATCAAACGAAGCCCAAAATTCAGTTTTATCGTTTGGAATTGCCTCGTCTCCATCAGAACACCTAGCAGAAGTCATCATTCATTAAAAGTTCTTCATACTCTCATACTGTGATTTTGCTCAATTATATTTTTTTTCAAAAATAAAAGCAAGATTTCCGCCTTACGCCATTACTGGATTATACAGATGATTGGTAAATTGATGTTTTACCTGTCAAACAGGATCTTTGCTTGCTCAGGGAAGTGAATAATGAGTTGATGGAGAGGGTTGGAGTTGATATTTTCCTGTTTTTCATCATGATTGTCATTCATCGTTGTATCGTTAACTGGGACGTTTTCAGTTAAGAGAGGGGTTTCAAAATGCTAAAATGAATCAAAAATATTATCATTTAAGGTTTTATTAAAGTTTATTTACCAGCATGACAAAATAATTATATTTTGTGTCTTATCAATAAATTTGCACCGTCCGCCTGGGCTTCTTTCGATAAAAAACCTAACCTGCTTTTGGTTTCGGTTGCTGCTTTGGTTGCTTCTGTTGCTGTTTTGGTTTCTTCTGAGGTGACAACATTTGCTGTTTTGGTTCCATAAGCTGCTGTTCAGAAGTTGGGCGGGGTTTAATTGCCTCCATATACTGATCCGACCTCAACAGCAAAGATACAATGTTCTCATTATTAGCCCTGATAGCTGTCAGAAGAGCGTTTTCTCCAAGTTGATTGAACGCATCCACCTGACATCCCTTTTCAAGTAGCAGTTTGGCTGCCCCCTCCTCCCCAGTTTGTGCAGAGTAATGGAGGGGCCTGTCCTCATTGCTATCAACAGCTTCCAGCAGAGCACCCTCGTTTATAAGTAGCTTTATCACGGTAACAGATCCTGATTGAGCTCCAAAATGGAGAGGACTTACTCCTCTCATGTTTCTTCTGTTCACATCAGCCCCTCCAGAGAGTAGTACCCTAAAAGAGTGGTAAAATTCGGGTTTTGAAAATCAGGATGCACTGTCTCCACAATTGGGACATAATTCATGGTCTTACAACAAAATACAAAAAAATTCACGCTATCAATAGAACTATCATCAATAGAATTATCACCACTTATCATCAATTATAGACCTGCAGGATTGAGAATGACTGCGTTTAGCAGCCAGATGTAATGGAGTGTTCCCCAATCTATCCTCATACCCTACACATAGATTACGCTCGCCTATCATGAACTCTAAACTCCTGGAAAGTAGAAGGGATATAATAAATCAATTGATAAAACGATAAACACCCATTTGTTCGTGTACTTAGGAGGGCAAAAAGTAATCATGAAATTGTAACCCATCAATTAATGATATCGGATTAGCTTCACTTTGATATACTCAACTCTAATTGTCATACAATAGAGTTAATAAGGAGTTAAATGGTATTGACTAACTCTTTTCTCCCCTCCTCTGCCGCCAAGTGTGCGGCTGTCTTCCCTTGCTTGTTCTTTCTACTCAAATCATAGCCTTGTTTCAAGAGCAACTGCGAGGAAAAATCAGAGATGAATGAGATTTTTAGGTTTTTGGGGTAATTCAATCTATATTATACATGCATATTGCTGTATTTCATCAGATTATTTCTGGATTTCATTTGATATATTTGCTCATTCGTCATGTTGATGCATTTTCTCAAAGCAATGTATTTAAGCACCTGTAGACACATGATGTATCCGTGTTTAGCAAGCAATGTGAAGGGGAGTGTTATGTCCGTTATCAATATCATCCTCTATCGTATTCTCCTTCATCAGTGTCATCAGGTACCGCACTACTTCAACCCGGTTCTTTAGAACTGGGAGAGGGGATGTTATGAATTTCAAGAATGAATAATAAAACCAATAAAACACTTTCAGTAGAAACATTTTATGGATTGAAAACCAACCAGCAATGCTAAGATGGATCAGATTTCATGGCGATTTTATGAGGTCGACAGTATCATGAACTGATCCAAGTCCCTTCATTGAATAGTTGAATACAAACCTGCATGTGATATGGGAGTGAGTCCTGAGTAGTCATGTGCCCAGTGGTTGGCTCCATTCTCAACTAATAGTTTGGGAAGGTCTATGGCCTCGTTAGCAGCACATGCATACATGAGAGGGGTCTCTCCGTGCATGTCCTTACACTCTGTGTCCACTTGACTGGAAATAAGTTGTTGAAAATAACATGAAGCCTCGGCGTGAAGTCATTACTCAACATTTGAAGCAGTGATAGCCTTTCATAACGTACAATCAAAATAATACACAATACCTTGATCATTAAAAAATCAAATGAGTTATGAGTGATAACTGGACATCTGATCAACTTTACTTACTATTTGAGAACGAGAGTTTCTGCCGCTTTGAATTGACTGTGTTGAACTGCCAAGTGAAGTGGAGTCTGCCCCACTTCATTGACGCATTTCTCATCAGCACCCGCCTCAATGAGAACATCTATGATGTCACTAGCACCTCCTACAACTGCACAGTGCAATGCCGTCTCACCTGAGAAGTGAACTCTTTAATTATATCCAGCAGCCCCTGGTTTACCTCCGCAGTCCGTTGACAATCACTCAACGGACCGGACGCTCAAGTGTCAACGGTCACTTAATAAGTTGAAAATGGTACTTAATTTACCTGACTCTGTCGCATAATTGACATTGATAGAATCCTCATAGGACACTTCTCTTCCAATTGCAGTGAGATATTTGACAATCTCCAGATTGTTGTTGAGACACGCGTGTAAGAGTGGTGTTCTTCCTTCACTATCTACACTGTCCAGCTCGGGAATGTACTTTCCTTTGTATTTCTTATCGGGTGTAGCTTCCACCAGAGACTTGACTATCTCAACATTCCCTTGACAACATGCAACATGCAGGGGCAGCTGAGACTTTCTGAAGATGGAGGGAAGTGGATTAGTCAATCAAAGTCTTTATCAGTAATCAGACTACCTATTCATATCAGGCAGTAGGTCGTTATACCGTTATTTCAAGTCAACTATGCCAATAATAAACCTCCACTATATATGAGTTTGTCGACGTCAACTATCCTGAAATTTAGATACTAGTAAAATTCTTAAAATACCCATTTTTGATCTTGGTGGAAGGTTTGAGGTCGAATTCAAAGAGAAGTGCAGCAACACAGTCTGCATATCCATTTGCAGCAGCAAGATGGAGGGCTGTCATTCCACTCCTTCTGTCCATCAAATTATCTGATTGGGAAAGATTGATTTTTATTGAAAGAGATAACTTATATCTTATATATAAAAGATATGAAATGGCAATGTTCCAGTATTAGAGGGTTGCGGGTGGTATCACTAAAAGAATCAGTCGAATCATTAAGAATGATAGTCGACAGCCTCCTGGTTCATCAATAACAACTTTGTAAAAAATCAATTATTCAGAAAATAAGGTATTATTTTAATAATTTACCTGTCAAGTCAAGATCAATTCTCATCTCGGTAGAGAGGTGTATCAGAGCTCTCATGTTTTCCAACAATCCTTTTGCAGCACATGCGTGGATTGGGGCACGACCAAAATTACCCTAAAATGATACTATTACCATGGAACATAACGCCTCTTGGAAACTTCTCATGGTAGCATAGAGTCCAAATTCCCTTTGTTCTTTTGGCGTCTATTGCAACATCCAAAATAGAATACAAGAAGTACAAACAAAATTAAAAGTTGAAAAATTGAAAAACAAACTTTTTGACTTCATCAAGTCTGATACGACATTATCATAAGCCTTATCAAACCTGCAAGTTAGGATCGGCAGCATATTCAAGTAGAATTTTGATAATATCTGCCCGATTTGGTGTCCTTGCTGCCCAATGTAAGGGTGAGCATCCATCAGAACCAATAACGTCAACTCCTTCGGAAAGTGAAATTTGTAGAAATGAAAAGGAGTTGAATAAACCAATAAATACTTAAATAGCTCGAAGAAATTATCTACATACCAAAGCCATTCAACCAATTGCAGCATTACTCCTTTGCACTTTGACGAACCTGCATGATATTTACTGAGCAGCAACTTAACAACTTCTGTGTTGCCTGCATCTGCAGCATAATGTAATCCAGTAGCACCATCAACAGGGTTAACATCATTTACATGTAAGTGCCCCTTACTGAGAAGATCCTCAATGGTAGGTATGTCGCCATCTTCACATGCCTGAAATTAGGACAGTAATGACTAATGTACTAATGTAGGGTAAAATGAAATGTTGTTTCTGAGTTCATTCATCAAGATCAATTTTAAGCATCACATGATGATATTTAAATAATAAATAAATTTCTAACACGCTCGAACATTTAATGAACTATCACAGTTTCAGCAATCAGCATATTGTATTATATGCTGATTGCTGAAACTGCTGATTCCTGTACAGGAAATGGAAAATAATTGAAACAATTTCATACCTGGTAAAAGCTTTTGGACCGTCCCATCTCAGGCTTGAAGTTGTTTTAGTTAGTATTATGATCTCTCAAAAGCCATTTGTATTCGTCCTATTAAATGTACAAACAATTAATACTTATGCTGATAATAGTAATAATAATAAAACACACATTTTCAACCCGCTTAACAAATTCTCAAGGCATCTTAGCAGTAACTGTTAAGGGGCCATTCATAAAGGACATCCGCAAAATTTTGGCTACTTTATACCCCTCCCTCCCTCCTTGTCCGCAAACTGAAATACCCCCTTCCGGATGTCCGCATTTGCATTCAAAATCTTTTGGATCATCATAAAGCCCGGTTTTTCAAATATGGTGACAAAATCAACTTTATTATGTCATTATTTGACTCAATACTGAATATCTAAGTCAAAATTGTAAAAAGATCGACCAAAATTTTCACAAATGCGGACGTCTGCATTTGGCCAAACACCCCCTTCCCTATTTGCGGACGTCCTTCATGGAATCATGGATGGCACCCTATGTGACATTTCACATCCTTTTGATGAAGATTATAAATAAACAAATAACGACGCTCATGATAACTGAAACGTAGGAACGAAGAAAATTGGCATCATTATGGTAAGGAAAAAAGATTGAAACTCAGTGATTAAAACTCAGCAATGATACGAAAAAGGTTGCAACTCGGTTTGATAGCCATATCATTCAGCAATAACTGAAAACATCCACTTAAACAATTAGCAGATTAATTCTATCAAATAGGAAATGAAACATAATACACAATCATTTTATTGATATCTGACATGATATGTAAAACAAAGTTCATGTTTTCTCAATTATATGATAACACAATAATAAGAATGAACAGCACCACATAATGATGATGAAATAATCTCACGAAAAAATACATCATTTCATTAAGAAAATACCTTTTAACGTTTGAATATATAATTTGATAACTAATGAATTAATAATTAGGAAGGATACAACTTTTATTTTGTTCTATTCACCATCTAATACCTTGCTCATTTTCCCTTTAACCTGTTCTGCACCTTCTGACTCAATGAGTGAGGCTACAACATCCACCTTAGCTCGCAGCTGTGATTGAACGGCCAGCACTCGGGCAAGTTTAGATTCTATCTGCTTGATAGTCGTGTCACCTTCAACCTGAAAACAAAAAGCGCTAAGGTGAAGATTTCAGGTTGAACAATTGATAGATGATTGATATGCTTTATCATTTTAAATAGTAACTGAGTAAGTTATCATCATTTACAACTGATTGATTTATTCGGGTACCATATTTAGGTATTTAGTCTATTTTGGTATTTCAACTGGTTAATCAATACTTCAAAGGAACAAATTAATGTTTCAAACCTTTCGCTTTCTGGAAACAATGTCCGTTATTTCGCAACCTTTAAAGTCATAGGGGGACGCTCCCCTCCAAGTCAGTTTGTTTGGATACACCCGACCCTGAAAAGTAAAGCGTTTCACTGCAAATGGTGATGATGAATGGATGATCCAACAAACGGTTAAAGGCTTAAATCTGAAATAAGGTGAGGAAAAAGTTAAAATGATCAAGACACACCCAATCACCCAGATAGAAAATAACGAATATAGAGGGCCCAATACTCAATAGACTAATGGAGCTTCAAAAGCAATCTACAATGGAGGTAAACTTGGAATCAGCTTCTCTGTTACAGTTTCACTGTTACACGAGAATTAACTTTGAGTTTCAGAGCAGTGGATTAGATCGTATGAAAATATACCAATGACCCCCTACTGACCCCTTACTGACCCCCAATTGATCCCCTGGTGAAACCCTACTGACCCCCTGTTGAACCCCTACAGAACCCCTGCTGAACCCCTGGTGAATCCCCACTGACCACTTTCTGATCATTGTTTTAATATTTTCATGAGTGATTTTTAAACATCTAAAAGCACTTTAAATTTAACTTAGCCTTATAAGCTTATATATCTTATCATAGTATCATGACGCTTCACATTTCAGGTGGTATGAAAGTATACCGATGACCAGTCGACCGATGCACCCTCAACGCAACAGCCAACAAAGTACCATTTAAACACACCCTATGAGTTGAGTATGTTATGTTAGTTATGTTAGTCTTTTAGCTATGTTAATTGTGTTAGTTATGTTTGTCATAACTGACATAAATAACATGTGAAACGTCATGATAAGGCAAAGTGAGATCTAAAGTGCTTTTAGATGTTCAAAATCACTCATGAAGTCATGATAAGAGTTGAAACAATGGTCAGAAAGTGGTTAGTAGGGGTTCACCAGGCCCAGAGCTGAGGGTTCACCAGGGATTCAGTAGGGGGTCACCAGGGGGTCAGCTAGGGATCAGCAGGGCCGGGGGTCACCGCGGGGTCAGCTGGGGTTCAGCAGAGGGTTCAGTAGGGGGTCAGCTGGGGCTCAGCAGGGGTCAGCCGGGGTTCAGTAGGGGGTCAGCTGGGGCTCAGCAGGGGTCAGCTTGGGTTCAGCTGGGGTTTAGCTGGGGCTCATTGGTATACTTTCATACGACCGTGGATTATGTCCTACCGCCCAATTAGCAGTATTTACCTTCGGGAAGGGTGAATCGGGTTTAGATATCGGTAATTTCTCTCCAAGGAATATCTGATTTATTCTCTCAGCAGATCTCAACAACTTCGATGCTTGGCGGGTTTCTTCGACATCGATAAGCGCCAAAGCAGTCTGTCAAAATAGAAACGTAAATCCCAGAGATTATGCATAATCTTTTCGATAATGTTATTTCATGTTCAACAGCATCTTACTGGTAAATTAAAGAGTAATTTGAGGTTGGTTTCGAGTTCTAACTCACGAGTAAGTTCATGAGGATAACAGGGAAAAGGAAGAGGAAGGCGACATAGAGAGGGTATGTAGAGTAGGGGAATTTCACGGGGTTCTCAGCTTCGAAGGTGGCCGGGACGAAGTACATGTCAAAGTTAATCTCTCCCGTGAACATCGTAACCATCTTGGCAAAGGTAAATCCAAGTGTTCTGTAGGTGCCGAACTGAAAAACAAGAACAATTGAAAGTTGGTTAATTCTATATTCAAGTATTTCCATGACATGAGAGGAGCCTATTAAATTATCTGATGAAAATAGGGAGAAAGTTAACAAATATCATGGGAAAACTGATGATAGCCTGTTTTAAATCAAACATCTATCTACTTATCAACAATTAAAACAAAGTGGAATACAATAGGACAGAAATAAAGCATAAGTTACTAACCAATGACCCAAGAGCCATGTTGAAGTAGAACAGAAAGGGAATGAAGAAGAGGAAAATAGGGAATGCGACCCACACAAAGCTCCTAACCAGAGTGGATATCATGATCATGTAGATACCAATGTAGGGAAGTTTCTTGAGAGTCATGAGCATGCTGGACCAGGCCGTAACTATCGTGTAACAACCGATCTGGCAGAAAATTATTAAGGCATTGAAATTCGTTATCAACTTTTTTAAACTAGTAAAAAAGATAAACCCGGAACAAAATAATTACCGTAGTAAATCGAAGTTACTCTATTTGTATACATATAGATAAGCAGTTTTGTAGTTTAAAAATGTGAAAAACTACCCAGCACAAGCAAGAACCAAGAAAGCAACTTGAAGAATTGAACGAGGTTGACAAGGAATAAGTGTCACGCTTGTGAACTATCTATCAAACAGTGACTCACTTCCCATTGCCAATGAGTAACTTTATCAGGGTTGATAAAGATTGATGAAACGAAGATAATAGCAAAGGCAAAACCAGTCCATTCCAAATACGTCAAGGGGTACCTAAAATGATTAAGTGGATTTATTGAAAAATGAACATTAATAATAATAATAAACTATGGTGGCTTAAAGACAGCAACGAAAGAAGTTAAAAGAAGTTAAGGATCAAATACTATAGATTGTCAGCGTGTTTCCAGCGTGTTTCCAGACAAATGTGAGAGGATAGAATTTGAGTTTCCTTTCAAAGACGTAGGTACCTCAAGTAGGCTTTAAAGTCAGTTGTCGCGTTCAATATTTCAGTACCCATCCGTATGACAATAAATAAAAGAGACATGCTCGCTGCGATTTGGAGGATGGTTTTAGGACGCTCATTTGTTGACATAGGATTCACTTCAAACAAGGCATACATCCTGGAACATTGGAACGTTATAATCAAAATATGAAATAAAAGTGAATTCTATTGAATTTAGGATTAAAGAATTGCTGTAGTAGATAACATAGAAGCAACATGATGTCATGATAGGTTTCCAGAAGCACAAAAAGCAATTTTAACTAAGATGAGATGCGATTATGCGGATAATTAATAACATATCAGCCAGAACTCACGTGACAAAGACAACCAGAAGAAAGTTGAAGACCACGTTAAGATAACAGGGGAATTTGCCATAGGCATTCCATTTATATGTGATGAGTGAGCTAACCATTGGGTGATCAAGGAGTTCAATCCTGTCATAATTCAACTGAGTGGAAAATGAAATGAGTATGTGAGTACGTGGGTGGGTGATTCATTTGTAGGGCAAATGAATGAATGAGTGAGCGAAGTGATTGGTTCGTAGATGGGCAAGTGAGTGTATGAGTAAGTGAGTGGGTGGGTGATTGAGTAGTTGGGTAAGTGAGTGTCGGTGAGTGAGTTGTTGGGGGAAGTGAGTGTATGGGTCGGTGAATGAGTGGTTGGGCAAGTGAGTAGGTGATAAATGAGTAAAATGCAAGCAATTTTTTTACGAATCACCATTGTTGTAAAGGGATGCACGACAGCATTGTTTCCTTCTGATTCCAACAAACTGTAATCAAAGGAAGCCCAAAATTCAGTGTTATCATTCGGATTTGCATCGTCACCAATAGTACACCTAGTAGAGGGTCACCATTAATTGCTCATCGATAGCAGCCAGAATGCAAGTTGGCCATTTTTGACACTTAAAGGCTTCTGTGCAGTGAAAGAGGCATCCCAGATGGTTGGAAACAGTCTTATATGAAAGAACTCATTGATATCTATCATTTGCAACAAAATTATCAAAATCCGACCTTGCGTTGAGATTTTATGAGGTTAAAACCACCTAAAAAGTCGCTCGATTTGTGACATGCGACTCGATTTTCCCTCACAAAAGAGCTCATAACTCAAAAACTAAAAGAGATACAGCCTTGGGACCTATCTCAAAAATTCGAGAAGACCCTCTTACATAAGAAGAGTCTTCACTGGAAAGGTCAAGTCCTTCGTGGCCCGGTTGAGGTTATCGAAGGCGGTGTACGCGCGCGCGCGCGTAGACCGGCCTTCTTAACCTCAATATCCAACACAGAAGAGAAACCAATCCTACACCAAACTGTAGTACCCATGGCTGCTACAAGTTGACATGGATAGATCCTGGCTACCTGCTTTACTTTTTCCGTGGTCTGGTCAAAGAGGCGGTATGCCACAGCGCGCGTAGACGACCTATTATTCCCAGAGGGGGAGGGCCTGACCTGAAGTTGTCTTACCAACTTGTAGTACCCATGGTGGCTACAAGTTGGTGGCATTAAACTGGTCCTACCTCTTTATGTTGTCCCTCAGGGTTAATCTTAGGCCCGTTTTCCGAAAACCGGGTTTTCGGATGTCGCGACACAAATTTAGCCTCAAGACCACAACAGAAGCCAATGAAAACATATTTTTGTTACCAAGATGAAGCTGAAACTGTCAAGGATCACCTCAAACCAAAATTTAGCACAATGGGATGAATTTGTGGCTCTCAGGAGAGGTTAAGGGATGTCCTCCCGGGAATTTCATCGTAAAATTTGGCCTTGTTTTTGCCTCAAATGAACAACACAAGGTCAAAAACTCCCAACTTTGAACCAAGGAAGTATATTCTGACCTCTTGATTAAGATTACATTTCTTTAAGAGGACTGAAGCACCTCCATGAGGTTAAAAATGGCTAAAAACTGTAAAATCCAGGTTTTCAGATGTCGCGACACAGTTTTAGCCTCAAGACAGCAACAAAAAGCCAATGAAAACAGATTCTTGATGGCAAAATGAAGCTGAAACTGTCTAGGATCACCTCAAACCCAAATTTTTCACAATGGGATGGATTGGTGGCTCTCAGGAGGTTAAGTGACTTCCTCCCGGGATTTTATCAAAAATTCAGGCCATTTTTTAGCCTCAAATGGACAACGCAAGGTCAAAAACTCCCAAATTTGACCAAGGAAGTATATTTTGACCTTTTGATTGAGACTGATAATTTTGGGAGGACTCAAACACTTCTTTGATGCTTGAAGTGGCTAAAAACAGTAAAATCCAGGTTTTTGAGATGTCGCGACAAAATTTAGCCTCAAAACAGCAACAAAAGCAAGTAAAGACATATTCTTGATACCAAAATGAAGCTGAAACTGTCTAAGATCACCTCAAATCAAAATTTTATTCATTAAGATTTGTTGGCAGATCTCAGGTGAGGATAAGTGTCTTCCTTCCCATGTTTTTATCAAAAAATTGGATTTTGTGTTAGCCTCAAATCCACAACGCAAGGTCACAAATTCTAAATTTTGACCTAAAAGGTGGATTTTGACCTCCAGATCAAGAAAAAATACTTTTGGAGGACTAAAACACTCCTTTGATGCATTAAATGGCCAAAAGCTGTGAAGTAAGGCATTTTTTGCTCAAATCAGCCTCATATTTAACCTCACAGTTGCCACAAATAAGGTAATATCATGTTCAAAAAGTTTTTGGTCACCACAGATGTCCAAACTAACTTTTTATGTGAAAAGATTGGCATTATAACCTTTTTGAAAAAATGATGTATAAATAAGCCAATGTCACAAATTCCTTACATTCTGGCTGCTATCAATGTGCTCATTTGATAATTTGATAAGAACTTAAATTATTTTCGTGCCAAAATTTTTAATGAATATAGAAGTCGCAGCTAGATTTACTGCCTTACACCATTACTGGTTATGATCGGTAGATCGATGTTTTACCTGTCAAACAGGACCTCTGCTTGCTCAGGGTAGTGAATAATGAGTTGATGGAAAGGGTTGGAGTTGATGTGTTCCTGTTTTTCGTCATCATTGTAATTCAGCATCTTCAATATCACCATGTTATCGTCAACTGGTGCGTTTTCTGCAATAAACAGGCGATTTTGAAAACTCCAGTCTCATCTTATTTATTAGAGATGAGAAAAAACTGCAGTTTTGTAATTTGAACAAACATATTATGTGATGATGACACATAAATATTTATATAGTATTTATTTGCTTATTTGCATCGCACATTCTGATATCAAGTTAACTTAACCTGTTTTGTGCTGTTGCTGCAGCTGCTTCTGTTGACGTTTTGGTTTCTGCCTTGGTGACAGCATCTGTTCGGACTTTGTTGACTGAATTTGTTGTTGCTTTTTGGTTTTGACTTTCCCTTGCTTTTGTTCTTGCTGTGTTGTTAGTTCCATTAGCTGCTGTTCAGAAGTTGGACGGGGTTTCACTGCCTCCATATACTGATTCGACCTCAGCAACAAAGATATAATGTTCTCATGATTAGCCCTGATAGCTGTCAGAAGAGCGTTATCTCCAAGTTGATTGAACGTATCCACCTTACATCCCTTTTCAAGTAGCAGTTTGGCTGCCCCCTCCTCCCCAGTTTGTGCAGAGTATTGGAGAGGCGTGTCCTCATTGCTATCAAGAGCTTCCAGCAGAGCACCCTCGTTTAGAAGTAGCTTTATCACGGTTACAGATCCTGATTGAGCTCCAAAATGGAGAGGACTTACTCCTCTCATGTTTCTTCTGTTCACATCAGCCCCTCCAGAGAGTAGTACCCTAAAAAAGTGGTCAAATTCCAAATTTTGAAAAATTGAGATATAATAATATCCTCTAGCGTTCTCACACACATAGTCAGATATAAAAAAGGAACCATTATTAAGGAATTGGATGTAAAATGTTAAACTCTACAAATTATAGTCACGCAAATTAAAAGATAAGCACTATATACCTGCATGATTGAGAATGGCCTTGTTTAGCAGCTAGATGTAATGGGGTGTTTCCCAATCTATCCTCATCAGCTACACACTGACTTCTATGCCCCATCATGAACTCCAAACTCCTAGAAAATTAGAAATAGGTTGATAGAAAAATTAGAATGAATCAATTATTTATTAACAATAAAATTTATCGATCAGAAATCACATCACATTAAATTAGAACACTCTCAGGGCCAGCAAATGCCCTCATTTGGCTTATTGTTATCAGCACACCTGATAGTGAATTGGTATTATTGCTTTATTGGAAATGATTGATTTTATTATCACCAACTAAATCAACTAACTCGTATCTCCCCTCCTCTGCTGCTATGTGCGCAGCTGTCTTCCCTTGCTTGTTCTTCCTACTCAAATCATAGCCTTCTTTCAAGAGCACCTGCCAGGAAAAGATAAGAGATGAATCAGCTTTCATCGGAAATCTCTAAGCTCAAAACAGGTGTACCACATCAGCTGATCACTACCACTACCAGATATTTATTTGATTAATCACTACTCTTGATGCATTCGGGTAAACCAAATCAATGTATTTGTGTATTTAAGCACCTGTAGACACATGATGTATCCGTGTTTAGCAGCAATGTGAAGGGGAGTGTTATGTCCGATATCGATATCATCTTCTATCGTATTTTCCTTCATCAGTGTCATCAGGTACTGGATTATTTCAACCCGGTTCTTTAGAACTGCGTTTATTTCAATGATAATCCAAAACATCAGCAATTTCTTCTTATAATTATTAAGTTGCACAAACAGCAGGCTATAACATAGGTTTCTCAAAACTGTATGACCTACGTTCAGATGGACAGCTATGTGGTTGACGTTAGAATAAATTGATCAAAGGCAAACCTGCATGGCATATTGGAGTGAGTCCTGAGTAGTCATGTGCCCAGTGGTTGGCTCGATTCTCAACTAATAGTTTGGGAAGATCCAAGGTCTCATTAGCAGAACATGCATACATGAGAGGGGTCTCTCCGTGCATGTCCTTACACTCAATGTCAAAGTCACTGAAAAATGGTTGTTGAAATGTTGAAAAGGACATGAACCATCTCACCATGAAAGAATAAACGCCATTCTGCACGGTGTAACATTTGAAGCAACAGCATATGCATGGTGGTACCGTCAATCTTCATTAACCTTCTTTAAATTTTCATCATGTAAAGAATCAAGATATGTGATTACGTGATTTGATCTATTATTAACTAAATTAGTGGACAACTGGACTGACTGTTTGAGAATAAGATCTTTCGTAGCTGTAACATGGCCATGTTGGACTGCCACATGGAGAGGAGTCTGTCCCACTTCATTGATACACTTCTGATCAGCACCCATCTTAATGAGCACATCTACAATGTCACTTGCACCCCCTGCAGCAGCACAGTGTAGCGCGGTCTCACCTGATCGGAATTGTGTAATATTATCAACATTAGGCCCCTGCCAGAGGTTGCGTCTGCTACTGGACACATTAAATATGCTTATATATAGTTTGAGTCTGCTAAATTATATTGAGTCATTTTTTCAGTTTTTCGGGCCGTCAGATTGATTAAATTATACGCTGATTCCACAGTTATATAAGCAGACTTTTAGATTAAGGTGAATCTGCTAAATTAAAGCAGAGTCTACGTCAAAACTACGTGACTCACTTATTTAGCAGACTTTCGATTGAGAGTATGCTTAATTATTCGGAACTGCAATTTCTCTCTCACTCAAACTAACCGTGCAGAACTTGCTTTAAATAGCATACTCTTTGGTTGCAGTCAGCAGACTCTGCAAAATTGCAAACTTCAAGGTATATTTACATACCAAGACTCTGCAGCAGAGCAGCAGCAAGTAGGTACCTACTTCCCATAGACTTATAGAAGTATAGATGGATAGAACAGGCAGAATAACTAAGTACCTACTAAGTACACTCAAGTAAGTTACTTATTATACTTAGATAATCTTGAAATACTCATCGAGTACCTAATTAACTTATACCTACTTATATCTATATTATACATATATTATCCTTAACTTTACTCAAACAAATAAGACAATAGCTTTAGAATACCTATACTTATATGTTTATATGTAATTATGTAAACATATGACGCAATAGCTGCTCGTTACTGTACCTACTATTGTGACTTATATAATAATATTGTAATATCATAATAGCATAGTACATTTTCTATGTGCTTATATGATAATCTATAACGGCGCATTTAAGCATTTAGGACTTAGGTGCTAATACTTAAAATTAAATTAAAATCTACTAAGTAACTAATTGAAGCAGAATCAACGACGAAACTACCTAAACATACGTGACTCACTTATTTAGCAGACTTTAAACTGAGTATGCTGATTTATTCTAAACTGTAATTCTCCGTTGTTGACTTAAATCACCCATGCAGATCTTGCTTTTAAGAGCATACTCTTAGGTTACAATCTGATTGAGACATAGGCTTAATTGAATTTTGACATGTACTCATGTACCTGGGGAAACTACGAAGATAATAGCAAAGGCAAAACCAGTCCATTCCAAATACGTCAAGGGGTACCTAAAATGATTAAGTGGATTTATTGAAAAATGAACATTAATAATAATAATAATAATAAACTATGGTGGCTTAAAGACAGCAACGAAAGAAGTTAAAAGAAGTTAAGGATCAAATACTATAGATTGTCAGCGTGTTTCCAGACAAGTGTGAGAGCATAGAATTTGAGTTTCCTTTCAAAGACGAAGGTACCTCAAGTAGGCTTTAAAGTCAGTTGTCGCGTTCAATATTTCAGTACCCATCCGTATGACAATAAATAAAAGAGACATGCTCGCTGCGATTTGGAGGATGGTTTTAGGACGCTCATTTGTTGACATGGGATTCACTTCAAACAAGGCATACATCCTGGAACATTGAAACGTTATAATCAAAATATGAAATACAAGTGAATTCTATTGAATTAAAGATTAAAGAATTGCTGTAGTAGATAACATAGAAGCAACATGATGTCATGATAGGTTTCCAGAAGCACAAAAAGCAATTTTAACTAAGATGAGATGCGAATAATTAATGACATGTCAGCCAGAACTCACGTGACAAAGACAACCAGAAGAAAGTTGAAGACCACGTTAAGATAACAGGGGAATTTGCCATAGGCATTCCATTTATATGTGATGAGTGAGCTAACCATTGGGTGATCAAGGAGTTCAATCCTGTCATAATTCAACTGAGTGGAAAATGAAATGAGTATGTGAGTACGTGGGTTGGTGATTCATTTGTAGGGCAAGTGAATGAATGAGTGAGCGAGGTGATTGGTTCGTAGATGGGCAAGTGGGTGTATGAGTGAGTGAGTGGGTGGGTGATTGAGTAGTTGGGTAAGTGAGTGTCGGTGAGTGAGTTGTTGGGGGAAGTGAGTGTATGGGTGGGTGAATGAGTGGTTGGGCAAGTGAGTGGGTGATAAATGAGTAAAATGCAAGCAATTTTTTTACGAATCACCATTGTTGTAAAGGGATGCACGACAGCATTGTTTCCTTCTGATTCCAACAAACTGTAATCAAAGGAAGCCCAAAATTCCGTGTTATCATTCGGATTTGCATCGTCACCAATAGTACACCTAGTAGAGTGTCACCATTAATTGCCCATTTGATAATTTGATAAGAACTTAATTTTTTTTCGTGCCACAATTTTTAATCAATATAGAAGTCGCAGCTAGATTCACCGCCTTACACCATTACTGGTTATGATCGGTAAATCGATGTTTTACCTGTCAAACAGGACCTCTGCTTGCTCAGGGTAGTGAATAATGAGTTGATGGAAAGGGTTGGAGTTGATGTGTTCCTGTTTTTCGTCATCATTGTAATTCAGCATCTTCAATATCACCATGTTATCGTCAACTGGTGCGTTTTCTGCAATAAACAGGCGATTTTCCCCTCTTGTTCCATGGCCAAATAATTTACTGAAATAATATGGCCATATTTTTCTGAAAAATATATTTTTCAGCTCAACCTGTTCCATGGCCATATAATTTTTGCGCCGCGCAAATTACATTATTGAATCACAATTCGAGCATTGAAACATTAGCCCATCAGTATTTAGTCAACTGATGATTGGTGCATAAACCAATTAGATTGAGCAATATGAGTGTATTTCCTTCTCCGTAGCGTACTATATTATGAGCATAATATTTCGATTCAATGCATGTAAAGTTGGTCTTATCTTCATTCCGCTTCACCAAGACACAGTACAGTAAAAATTTCAGCAGTGCAGCCTTAATGAACTTATGAAGGGTAAAGTATACAATGCCAACGCCCAAAGAAGCAGTAAACTGGGATGTACTTTTGTCAGAAGTGAAAATCGCGTGGCCTGGGCCCCTACTCTGCATATTCCAAAAATCAAATTTCATCAAAAAAAAGGGAACTGTTCTGTCATGGATCGGCAAGATTCTTGAATGCACCCGCACCTTTCTGCCACTGCAATACACATCTGTTGCGGAGGGTGAACACGTTTGCAACGTACCTGCATGCCTGTTCACAGCTAACCCTGTGGGCCGTGGGGGCTGTACATTGCACTTATAGGTATCTTCTTGGCCTTAAAGAGTCTTGAACAAGGCAAACGGTTACATCATTACCATCTGCAGCGGCTTTTGTTATGATGTGCGTCTGTGTGCAGACTCTACCTACAGGTACCTACAAAGTCTGTGTACGCCTTAACTCGGCTTTTACCGATTCCCTGTCAAAGCTCTCTTGTTCTAAAGTTATAATCCTAAACCTTAACCCGGAGCCCAACTACGCTAGTCCTTATTCTTACTCTAACTCTAACCCTAACCTCAACTCTAACTTAATGTTTGAGCCTGACCTAATCACTGATTTTAGAGGAGGTAGGCCGTTAAAACACCGTAGATTTAAAAGGGACAGATTTGTCAGAGAAATTTTTGCTCACTCACTATGTAACCTTCACCGAATGAGCGAATGGGGTATGTACCAACCCATTGAATAATGACTGTAGGTAGGTTTCTCAATGTGAGGCTCAAATTGGCCGATTCCACCGCTCCACGGCCGTCGGTAATGATTACGGTAATGATGTAGTCAATGCTTACAATTCAGATTTTATGGCTTAAAAATTACATGACTGTCAGTGTTCACTGTTCTGCATAAGGCTTTAATCAATGCGTTTAAGGTCAGTGCGAGATTTAAAGTAGCCTGACAAAGTGTCAGAGGCCAAAAATAATAAATGACTTGATTAAATTGATTGGGTACGATCTCCATTGGTCAGTACTCGGCCTCATTAGCCTGATCAAGGCCTCATTAGCAGTTTCTCCGTGGCTGTGGCTCACAAACATGGCATGACCTATACAATGACATAAATATGATTTGATTGTTTTTATTCAATGCATTTAAATTTTTTAATTTCATATTCCCCAATTGCAAAATCAAGAGTTTTTATTTCCTCGATCCGCCTCGATCAAGGTCAATGGTGAACGAGCTCGAGCTCGGTTGTAGAATATAGAGTGTAGAATGTAAACAATTACCTCATTAACACACAGAATACCTGGGTACATGTCAAAATTCAATTAAGCGTATCAATTAGAACGCGATCTAGGTGCCCGCTACCCATATATATGAGTAAAAAAATTTAATATGTGCCGGCTCGCACATATTTTTTCGACCGAATTATATCAGTAAAATCGTAAAAATATGGGTAAAATATATCAGAAAATAAATCTCACTGATATATATGGGTGAAAATATGGCCATGGAACATAGGGGTTAACAGTAAAGGGACGGTTGTATGGCAAAAATGCCCGCACACACATAAACCGTTATGTGGAGAAGCCATTTTTAAAGCTAGAGTTCTGGTTTTTTCAGTAGCTTAGGTTTTGCCTATCTAGTACACGACAAAATTAAAATCATTCCTGTGGCTTAATTAATTTCTTAATGAGAGCTAATTCAATTGAGGAGGGTGTAAAAAAGATACCCGGAATCTGCTGTATGGCAAATTTGCCCGACACGGCTAGGATGATGTAACTCAATTATCCTGCGATCTATGGAAGAAAGGTGTTTATGTAAACAAATTAAGGTTTCCGTCTCATTGCTCTTCAAAGAATTCGCGGTAATAGAGGGTGTGTAGTGTGTACCTATAATGTTTCATGTTTTATATGTTTGTGTGTAGAGAAAGATATCTCTTATTACACAAAATGTGAGACTGTGAGATCGAGACAATAGCCGTGTGCTGAAGGTGCCTGCAGCTCGACGGATAAATCCTAAAAATTGCAAAGTTGCAATCAACTGCAAACTGCGACTTGAAATTGAGAACATAAATTATTACACATAACTCGGGCGTAAGTACTTTAGGTACATGAGCGAACCGAATTATGGGCAGACATAATTGTGGGCGCTCGAAGGTATAGTTGAAAAAAACAGAAAGTTGGGCGAACTTTCTTGAATTTTCGATTTTGGAAATCTATACTTTTTAGAGGTTCATAATTGGCAACTATTAATACCATTGTCCATTAGTCGATTTCCTCTAACTGCTTTATATGGATCATCGTTAAATGGGTAATAGTATAATCTTATACCTAATGAAAAAAAATCAGCAGTTTTTAATAGATCAATGTTCGGACACAATTTTGATTATGGGCGGTATCAGGCATCATTCATCAGTCTCTTTTAGCAAAATTGTTTAACTCGCACTTTTTATTAACCATAAACATGTTACAGAAACGTGGAACATATTTGAGTGGTGATCTCGTGTTACGCACAGTGCGCTCGTGTTAAGTGTAACATACTCGTGGAGCGAGCTCGTGTTACACACTCGTGTTAAGTGTTACATACTCGTGGGGCGAGCTCTTGTGACACACT
This sequence comes from Beroe forskalii, assembly GCA_011033025.1. NCBI lineage: Eukaryota > Metazoa > Ctenophora > Nuda > Beroida > Beroidae > Beroe > Beroe forskalii. The sequence goes on from WFMF01000049.1 coordinate 195,889, forward strand.
CGTGTTGAGTGTAACATACTCGTGGGGCGAGCTCTTGTGACACACTCGTGTTACGTGTAACATACTCGTGGGGCGAGCTCTTGTGACACACTCGTGTTACGTGTAACATACTCGTGGGGCGAGCTCTTGTGACACACTCGTGTTTAGTGTAACATACTCGTGGGGCGAGCTCTTGTGACACACTCGTGTTTAGTGTAACATACTCGTGGGGCGAGCTCTTGTGACACACTCGTTTTGAGTGTGCTCGTGGGGCGAGCTCGTGTGACACACTAGTGTTGAGTATAACATACTCGTGGGGCGAGCTCTTGTGACACACTCGTGTTACGTGTAACATACTCGTGGGGCGAGCTCTTGTGAGACACTCGTGTTAAGTGTTACATACTCGTGGGGCGAGCTCTTGTGACACACTCGTGTTTAGTGTAACATACTCATGGGGCGAGCTCGTGTTACGCACTCGTGTTACGTGTAACATGTGTGGCGAGCTCGTGTTACACACTCGTGTTTAGTGTAACATACTCGTGGGGCGAGCTCGTGTTACACACTCGTGTTACACACTCGTGTTACGTGTAACATACTCGTGTGGCGAGCTCGTGTTACACACTCGTGTTTAGTGTAACATACTCGTGGGGCGAGCTCGTGTTACACACTCGTGTTAGGTGTTACATACTCGTGGGGCGAGCTCTTGTGACACACTCGTGTTTAGTATAACATACCTACTCGTGGGGCGAGCTCTTGTGACACACTCGTGTTAAGTGTAACATACTCGGGGGGCGAGCTCTTGTGACACACTCGTGTTACGTGTAACATACTCGTGGGGCGAGCTCTTGTGACACACTCGTGTTACGTGTAACATACTCGTGGGGCGAGATCTTGTGACACACTCGTGTTACGTGTAACATACTCGTGGGGCGAGCTCGTGTTACGCACTCATGTTTAGTGTGACATACTCGTGGGGCGAGCTCTTGCGACACACTCGTGTTAAGTGTAACATACTCGTTGGGCGAGCTCGAAATCGAACTCCTTTATTCTAGCGGATTCGTGTATCAGAATTGGGTAAAGGAGTAACAGCCTCTATGAGTAAATATGTAACGACTTACAGGTAGATACCAGCATCTAGGTAAGAAGGTAGGTACCTATAGTGTATGGATATGTCTCAGCACGGCTTCAATCAACTCATTAATTAAAATTATTGATTTTCTTAAATAAATGACATCATACCTAAATCCTCGCCGTATTTGAAGCATTGGAGCATCACCTTACTGTGTATCTACTCCCGTCACCCAGTGGCCTGCTTCAAGAATCAAACCGGATATAATCATGGTGTGTAAACGTTGTGTGTGTAAACCTTGTGTGTAGCATTCTACTACAGTGGTGTGACTTGATTGAATGACACACAAAATTGATTGTTATTCTTTCAAGAGAAAACGATGAAGGTGTGAAACACTACCGCAATCAAAGGAATGCGGGTCGTGACAGATCTAATTACGCGCCCACACATAGCGGCTAGTAGGAAATATATAGATTGATGCTGATCGAATTAACGACAGAGTAAAGTGCAGAGGGGAACCACTGGTATAGTTTAACCGATGTTTTTTCGAAAACTAATGAAAGCTGATTACAGATCCTTGTTGAGATTGAAATGGGTTTTTCAGAGATATAAATCATACCTTCAAAAGACATCGGGAAATTGTAGGGCAAATTTGCCATACAGCCGTCGACTCTATATGACGTTCAGTCCACTTCGTGTTAACCTGTTTTGTGCTGTTGCTGCAGCTGCTTCTGTTGTTGTTTTGGTTTCTGCCTTGGTGACAGCATCTGTTCGGACTTTGTTGACTGAATTTGTTGTTGCTTTTTTGTTTTGACTTTCCCTTGCTTTTGTTCTTGCTGTGTTGTTAGTTCCATTAGCTGCTGTTCAGAAGTTGGACGGGGTTTCACTGCCTCCATATACTGATTCGACCTCAGCAACAAAGATATAATGTTCTCATGATTAGCCCTGATAGCTGTCAGAAGAGCGTTATCTCCAAGTTGATTGAACGTATCCACCTGACATCCCTTTTCAAGTAGAAGTTTGGCTGCCCCCTCCTCCCCAACTTGTGCAGAGTATTGGAGGGGCGTGTCCTCATTGCTATCAAGAGCTTCCAGCAGAGCACCCTCGTTTAGAAGTAGCTTTATCACGGTTACAGATCCTGATTGAGCTCCAAAATGGAGAGGACTTACTCCTCTCATGTTTCTTCTGTTTACATCGGCCCCTCCAGAGAGTAGTACCCTAAAAGAGTGGTCAAATTCCAAACTTTGAAAAATCGAGATATAATAATATCCTCCAGCGTTCTCACATACACAGTCAGACATAAAAAAGGAATCATTATTAAGGAATTGGATGTAAAATGTAAAGCTCTACAAATTATAGTCACGCAAATCAAAAGGTAAGCACTATATACCTACCTGCATGTTTGAGAATGGCCTTGTTTAGCAGCTAGATGTAATGGAGTGTTCCCCAATCTATCCTCATCAGCTACACACTGACTTCGATGCCCCATCATGAACTCCAAACTCCTAGAAAATTAGAAATAAGTTGATAGAAAAATAGGATAAATCAATTAATTATTAAAAATAAAATTTATCGATCAGAAATCGCATCACATTGAATTATATGTGATGCCCTCATTTGGCTCCGGTGTTATCAGCACACCTGACAGTGAATTGGTATTACTGCTTTATTGGAAATGATTGATTTTGTTATCACCAACTAAATCAACTAACTCGTATCTCCCCTCCTCTGCTGCTATGTGCGCAGCTGTCTTCCCTTGCTTGTTCTTCCTACTCAAATCATAGCCTTCTTTCAAGAGCACCTGCCAGGAAAAGATAAGAGATGAATCAGTTTTCATTGGCAATTTCAATCTCTAAAGCTCAAAACAGGTGCACCACATCAGCTGATCACTACCACTACCAGAAATTTATTTGATTAATCACTACTCTTGATTTATCGGGTAAACCAAAGCAATGTATTTGTGTATTTAAGCACCTGTAGACACATGATGTATCCGTGTTTAGCAGCAATGTGAAGGGGAGTGTTATGTCCGATATCGATATCATCTTCTATCGTATTTTCCTTCATCAGTGTCATCAGGTACTGGATTATTTCAACCCGGTTCTTTAGAACTGCGTTTATTTCAATGATAATCCAAAACATCAGCAATTTCTTCTTATAATTAATTATTAAGCTTCACAAACAGCAGGCTGCTAATTGCTATCCCGTAGGTTTCTCAAAACTGTATGACCTACGCTCAGATGGACAGCTATGTGGTTGACGATAGAATAAACTGATCAAAGGCAAACCTGCATGACATATTGGAGTGAGTCCTGAGTAGTCGTGTGCCCAGTGGTTGGCTCGATTCTCAACTAATAGTTTGGGAAGATCCAAGGTCTCATTAGCAGAACATGCATACATGAGAGGGGTCTCTCCGTGCATGTCCTTACACTCAATGTCAAAGTCACTGAAAAACGGTTGTTGAAATGTTGAAAAGGACATGAACCATCTCACCATGAAAGAATAAACGCCATTCTGCACGGTGTAACATTTGAAGCAACAGCATATGCATGGTGGTACCGTCAATCTTCAAATTTTCAACTTTTAAAGAATCAAGATATGTGATTTGATCTATTATAAACTAAATTAGTGGACAACTGGACTGACTGTTTGAGAATAAGATCTTTCGTAGCTGTAACGTGGCCATGTTGGACTGCCACATGGAGAGGAGTCTGTCCCACTTCATTGATACACTTCTGATCGGCACCCATCTTAATGAGCACATCTACAATGTCACTTGCACCCCCTGCAGCAGCACAGTGCAGTGCCGTCTCACCTGATCAGAATTGTGAAATATTATCAACATGGTCTCATTGGGACATAGTGCTGCAGTATTGCAATTGCTGGCCACCAATTTATTCCTGCCACTGCCTTCCTCAATGAATCTCAGACCCAATAAAATTTCAACTATTCAAGGTTTCATAAAACATCCATAATTTACTCATGAATGGAGAAGTAAATACCCGACTCTGTCGCAAAATTGAGATCTATAGAGTCCTCATCTGGCACTACTCTTCCAATTTCAGTGAGATATTTGACAACTTTCAGATTCTTGTTAAGACACGCCTGCAACAGTGGTGTTCTTCCACTGCTATCTACACTTTCTAGCTCGGGAACATATCTTCCTCGGTATTTCCTATTGGGCGCAATTTCAACCAGCTCTTCGACTATCTCTGCATTTCCTTGACAACATGCCATGTGCAACGGCAGCTGAGAATTCCTGAAACGGTAAATTTAGGTATGATAGGGCGCCAATGCCCATCAATATTCTAATATTTGGCCAGCTATGCGAGTCTGTGAAAAAGAAGACAGGAACACGATCTTAATCACAAAATACCAGTTAACCAAAGAAAACCATATTTTTGATGTATCATGTATGTATGTATGATTGTATGATTACATTATTACCCGTTTTTGATCTTTGTGGAAGGTTTACGCTCGAATTCATGGAGGAGTGTACGAACACATTCTTGATTTCCACTAGCAACAGCAAGATGCAGTGCAGTCATTCCACTCTTTTTGTCCTTCTGATTATCTGATTGGGATAGAGTCAGATCAAATACTACATTGACTCATAGAATTAGAAGAAAATAAGTTGAATGGGCAAATTGATACGTCTAAATAAATAGATTATGATATTTGGACAATTGAAAGGGTAAAGCCAGCAGCCAGTGCAAAGCACCTGCAGGACTGGCTGCAGAAGGGGTCTTTGCGTTTTTTTTAATTTAAAACACCCATAATGAATTCATTGATGAATATATCGTTCTATCTTTGCATGCTCATTGCTCATTGTGCCCAATATCTCGAGAAGGTGACTCACCCAGGTGGCGAGACATTAAAAGTTTGGGAATGCCATTGCTGATTTGAAGTCCAAAACAGGATCAATTTGTAATTTTCATAAACTTGCAGTTGTGACTCGAGTAAAATTTAACACTCCAATTTATCTCTCATTTTGTGGATGATAATTTCAGAGATCACAAGCTGCCGGCTGTCAATTTTCATGCTTTACACATGCAACACCACTGTGTACTGTGTAGAAGAACTGCAGTACGCATATGTATTCGAGATATACTCAGAAGTCCCCTTTTCTATGAGTTTAACATGATCTAATTCACCAATGTGTTGATCTGGGCAATCACCATGTTATTAACTGTCTAGCTCGTCGAGGGCAATGAAGTGACCACAAAAAAAGGCCATAGGCACAATTATTGCCACATAAGCTGAAAATGTGAGCTGTGTTTCATCCTTGTCAATGCTTGAACAAATTAAATCTTTCTAGGCCCAAAAGACAACATGGAGATTGAGTCATGATTTGTAGTAGCCTCCATCACTATTGAAACTTGGGTCTCCATCCTAGTCTATATTCCACACTAAGATTTTCACTATCAAAAAATTTGATACATCTATAATAAGATAATATTATATTATACAAGTGATCAATCTTCTTGATATTTTTACTGTATAGTGTATTGTTGTATTAATTGCCCATACACCAGCCAGCAGCCTGCAGTTCTAAAAAATACCAAAATTCTTCTGAGGTATTCTCCACCCCTCAATCTCTAGAGGGATTTATTTCTAATTTCCATGCCTTAGGGTAGCTGCAATTGCCAAGCCCTTTCCCATGTTGAAATGACATTTATGGACTTCTGACCTGACCACCTGTATTACCTACCTTACAGTCTATATCCCAGATTTATAAAACTTAAAAGGATGGTACTACCTACTGAATTCTGGGAGGGTAATTCTATTTGTTCCTTCATATTTCTATAACTGATTTATAAGTTTATAATTCATGTATGTGAGATTTTGGTTACCTGTTACGTCCAGATCAATCTTTATCTTGGTAGAATTATGTATCAGAGCTCTCATGTTTTCCAACAATCCTTTCGAAGCACATGCATGGATCGGGGCACGACCATAATTGCCCTAAATAAAAACAATCATAGAATATAGGTACCTAAAACCATCTAAGACAGGTGTAATTGTAAGCTACATTTTTGTACATAATCTAAAAAGCTTACATGATCTGAAAAGCTCGTTATCAATGACACAGTTTTGCTTGTGTGAAAGGGTTTGATTCATTTCCTTCATATTGATTCAATTAAGACATTAACTTATCCACAGAGTTTCACTTGTTTCTGAATTGTCACTATGTGGGATCTTATTATTGACAATTTCAATTAATATCTAACCATACATGTCATACCTGTATGTTAGGATCAGCATTATACTTCAGGAGAATTTTGATAATATCTGCCCGATTTGGGGTCCTTGCTGCCCAATGTAGGGCTGAGCATCCATCAGAACCAATAACATTAACTCCTATTGTAATAAATTTAGAAAAAATAAATTTAATAAAATTTAATAGGTATTTTACTGTTCAACTGATGATTCAAGTAAATTCTTATTTTTGTCTGATTTTGACATACAGTATGAGGGACATACAAAGTTGGTGAGGGTGAAATCATAGGAAAATTAGAATTTACTTCAAACATCAATCATCAGTTGAACAATGCAACTTATGAATATCAGACCACTAGAATACTTGATATTTTACTGTTGTCAGTGACATCGAATAAACAAACAAATACTCAAATAGCCCATTGCATAGCTTCATCCTGCAGCAGTATGGGATTGTTCACATATTACGTAACAATTTTTTGGCCGATTTTAACCCCCTCCCCCTCGTAATCAAGTTTACAGTAGTTGTATTTGTTACAATAAAATGTAAGTTGTAACATAATCATTGGGAAACCCCCCTCCCCATAGGTGATTACCTAATATGTGGACGATCCCCATGTAAAACCATCCAAATAAAAAAGATGAGCTCATTCTGCTGCCAGATCCCAATTCCCCTCAGTTACATCACTCCCCCTCTTGCTCAACCTTCCTTAGAATCCTTAAATTTGTCCATATTCTCATATTCAAATTCACATAACTTTTGAGTCCCAAAATCTTCATCCCCCTTCATAGGGCGATGAAGCTATGACAAAGATATATTTCACTAAAGCCAGTCAACATGTTACTCTATTACAAACCTGCATGATATTTACTGAGCAGCAACTCAACAACTTCTGTGTTGCCTGAATCAGCAGCATAATGTAATCCAGTAGCACCATCAACAGGGTTTAAATCATTTACATGTAAGTGCCCTTTGCTGAGAAGATCTTCAATGGTTGGTATGTCGCCATCTTCACATGCCCTGTAAAAACTTTTGGGCCTTCCCATCTCAGATTTGAGGTTTTTTGCACTTATTCCAATCAAAAGAAAAGTGTCTTCTTGTTGCACTAATTATAATGATATCAGATCTGCCAGAAGCCTTTTATGGTCATCCTGTTAAAAAGATTCAATTCAATTCAATTATCAATTTTTACAGCACAGCAATCTATTACATAAAGTAAAGTCACACGTGAATAATGTTTGTGCCGCCATATACAATTAAATTTGAGCTTGCCAAGAACTTATCAGGAGAAACAAAGGCTAAGCCGGGCTAAGTAGGGCCGTCGCTATGGATACAGACATTCTGCACGTGCAGATTAAGCTCAGTTCTATGAGAGTGCTTTCTGATACGTTGTTGACTGCTGCGTTGTAGCGTTTAAAAGAACGACGTGTTTAATGTTTTTCATTTGAAATTCAAGATCTGAGGATAGAGAACGGGTATGGGCTGGCATCGTGGAGGCTATTTCCCATAGCAACTCTTCATGAATCTGTGACAGATGTGGGTCGATTTAAATCAATGCTGAGTTGATGGTAACGGAAAATGTGAATTTAGAGCAATTTCAGATTGAACAAAAGCAAAATCAAATTGAATCGAATTTGCGCGAAGCACATTGCGATTTTGGAATACTTCTCTTGGCCTGAATAAATTTCAAAGGCTCAACGTTCAGTATGAGTACAATACTCGGTTTAAATTTTCAGATTTAGCTTTATCATACAAGAGCAAATTATACTAATCAAAACTTGCACGGTCCAGTATTACTAAAAGTAACCAACAAATAATGGTAAATTTTGCTCCTTTATAAACTTTTGAGAGCTTTTTATTTGGTCCTGTATTATCTAGCAGGCCCAACGGGCTTTTCTAGTTTATAATAAAGAAAGCATAAAAAATTAACCATTTATAATATACCTAGTAGGTATTTGAATTGAAAAGAAATATTTCTTCAAGACATCAATCTGCAAGACTTCTCTACAACTCCATACTTGAACACCAACATGGAGAGAAGTAGGATCCAAGTGAGTCACACCAAGATGAGTGGTGTGCAGGCATCTTCAGTCCAATACCTACCTCAGGTATATATATTACGAAGGTCATAACATATGCCAAAAAATAAAGATCCGACAACATAAAATCATCTAACCAGACATAATTATCAAGACATAAGGCATGGAACTCTTCCATGAACAGTTTTTGTATTCTTACAGCCACATGACAACTATACATTTCATTTGCTTTCTTTTGAAAGTTACAAATTAGCTCATGAGTTATGATAAAAAGATAAAACTCTACATATGAATACTCTTAGAAAATTTGGAGCAAGGAGAAGGTGCAATAGATAAGATAAGATAAGATAATATTTTTGACATAAGATAACATAAGATAACATTTTTGTCATATGACAACACAACTGGATACAATTCCTCGCCACACTTATTCTTTCATCATGCACCCTAACAAGGTACTCGAAATACAACAATAAGTTAAAAAACATAACATCAACTCAAATATTCAAACTAATTTCACCATAATATTATATCATTATATTAAGCACTCTTATGTCGAGGTACCCACAATAAATTACTAATGCCTTGCATTCATGTGCAGCAATTTTAGACTGAATGACTTACCAGTTACCAGCATTCATACGACCACTCCATAGTGGTCAGAGAGTTACTTTGTAACTCTGGAGTTAACAAAAATTCTTTAATTGATTCGATATTTTTTCCACATCTAAAACTCCAGTCAGATCAAAAGTAAGAAAGTTAGGTGGTTTCATCGTTCCGCGTAGCGGTCGATTGGATGTTCTTTGCCCTAACCAGGGCCCTGGTTACGCGCACGGAGTGCGCGGCGCGGCAATCGACACCCCTGGTTAGGGGAAGGTTAGGGAGAGGATGTTCTTAAGCCCGCATAGGTGTTTGTAAGCGCCGCAACCCACACAGGGATATACGTGTTTCGGTGTTTAGCAAGATTGGATCGACGGGCGATGTCCGTCCCTTTCTTCTGACTTGTTGTTGGACAAAGTGACGTCCAAACTCCAAATGTGGAACGTTGCGCCGCGCGCGCGAGGGTAGGGTAACATCCTACGAGATTGGATGGATTGATCAAATTAAAAACGCACAGCTATACTTATGCACCTTTACGATGACTTGCAAAACACGTATACCCCTGGTTGCGTTGCGCGGCGCGCGTAACCAGGGTCCTTCCTAAGCCCGCATAGGTGTGCGTACGCGCGCCGCGCTACCCTACGGAAGCCGCGCTACCCTACGGAAGCGCTACCCTACGGAAGAGCTACCCTGAGGAAGCGCGCCGCGCAACGCAGACAGGGATATACGTGTTTAGCAACCAGGGTCCTGGTTAGGGCAGGTGTCCCGTAAGAAAACGCATAGGAAGCGTGTGTGTCCCGTAGGGAAGCGCGCGGCGCGTACACACGCACCTATGCAGCGGGCTTAGTAGTAGGATTTTACCCTACCCTCCGCCGCGCGCCATTTTTTTCCGCGGGGAGGGTAGGGCTCAATACGACAGGCTGTGCAGCAGAATTTGCTGCACGATCTGATTGGCTGAGTGCGTGTCGACGTCATTATCAGGAGTCAACGTGTAGCGCTACGGAACGACGCGCGCGCGTTCGTTTAGCATTTCTTAGCGATATTTTGCTCTGGTTGGCAAATGAGTGAAAATTATTTCAAAAACTTTTTACAAATCTTATATCATTCGATAGATCTCATTCTTAGCTACACATTCATGCAAAAATATGGGGTAATGGATCAAAAGTTATGGGCGTTTCAGTGAATTCTCGGTAAGTTGCTCGGGCGTCCAGCCTCGCTCGAAAATCGAGCGTTGGCTTCACTCACCTCGTGTTCAGTCTCTGGGTGTGCTGCTAAAACTTTTTCATGCCATTTTATCTGTTGCTTGTGCCGGCTCTGCATATTGCATTTTTCCGAATTTTACTTAATTTCTATATCTTATTTTTACAAAAGTCATGGATTGCCACCTTGACCCAGTCAGTTCTTAAGGTACCCATCATGATCAATTTGGTCTTTGTTCACATGTACAGCATATGTATGTGGCATTTCCATATCGATCATCGGCACTCACAGGATCAGCTTGTGTATCTGAGCTTTCTGCTGATTGATATTCAATTCAATTCAATTCAATTTTAGAATTTTAAATATTATTTCCTTTCAATTTTTGCAAGATTGTATTGACTTGTCACTTATTTAGTTATTTAAGTCGATTATAAGACGTCAATCTTTAAAACAAAGAAACATTACCTATCTCAGAAGTTTAACTGCTGGTACTCCTCAAGTCTCTAGATCACTTTCATGACTTCTGACCGGTGTTAGCTCAAGCTAATAATATAGTTATATAGGTACCTAGCTTTTATTATGATTATTTATTATTTATCATGATTATTGTGCTAAAGAGCTTAAGATGCTGTCCATTTGTTTTTCTGCAGGAGTCAGCTGTTGCTCTGTCGGACTTTTTCTTAATCATTTGATCTTCAATAAGCAGACCAACGAAAAATAGGAGCAATTTTTTGCTTCATGCTTTCATGCTTTCATGGCATCAATGCTTCAATGCATGTTTAACATATTCTTTACAATTTAGACTTTTATAGAGTTGTAATTTGACTTAAAAGCTTTAAGTTTAGCATTCTAATTCTCATTCAGATGAGGCTGAATTACTCACTGAGTATGAAGGCCTAAACTGTGTCCAAGGGTAAATCACCTAGAGCAGCAAAATCTTCCATTTGAAGTTCCAATGTAGCAATTTTTCATCTCCATTTATATTATTCAACTTGATAGGGACACAAAGGCCTTTAGGTACATGCGGGAATGTAATTACGCATGTAATTCTTTAGCTCCTAATAAACCATAGATTTCAGACTTTTTCATAACTTCATAAGATTTTTAGTTTTCATTTTACAGTGGGTTTTTAATCTGTATAAGTATTCCAAAACTGAGTGACCGAGAGTCATAGGTACATTTTGATTTTTTGGTACCTATATAAGCTCTCCGCTTTCAACACTGGTTTTTTATACCTAAGTAGTAATAGTACCTAGTTGAGTCATGTGTATATGGAGCGAAAACTCAATGAAAGCTCCCTGGCATGAGACACAAGTGGTTATATTTTGCTAGTTTGCCGCATTTCATCTTGAAAATGAAACAAAAAGTACCTTTAAATGTTTGCAGTTGTTTGCTTTTATAGTAACGTAGGTAGTAGGTACCATACTACCATATACCTAATACCTATTTATTTTCCATGTTCATTTACCCTGTTCAGTTTTATAACCAAGCTTTTACCTTACTCCCAAAGAACTGTATGTATGATGTACCTACTATTTACGCACAAACACAATAACCAACACCCTTGAATCATCATACTTTTTACATTTGCAAAAACCTATAATTACCTACAGCTGTGCAATGTATACGGATTACAGTGTAAGTGTACTCCATGAGTGAGTTATTTAGTTCTTCATTTTGTACTTTTTGCTTGGTTTGTCCTTCAGTGTTCTACGGAGTGTACATTTTATGGAATTTTTTTGTTGCTGCTAGTGCCTACATACTATTTTGCTTGATTTTCAATGTTAGATTATGATGCATCGGTGAATGAAGTATCGAATCGACTTAATGTGAGTGATAACTGAAGCGAACCCGCCCGGCGCTTCCGGATGTATTAATTTTAGATGTGGGTTGTTGATTTTAGATGTGGTTTGTCGATTAAGTGTTTTGCGTGCAATTTAGTTTCTCAATCTCACTTCTCAGTGTGAGTGAACAGGACTTGATGGTCCTCACGATAATTTTGATTCTACCTATTAAGCTATAAAGCTATAAACTTTCTGAAACATTTTCAGCCACGTTTGATATAGATTACCTTATTGGCCTTTATTTAACTGGCCCTTAAGGACAAAAATGACTTAAGGATTGTTGTCCAAATTAAAGGCCAGTTAATTAAGGTCGAATTAAACTTTTATGACTTGACTTATACAGTGTTAAATTCTCTTGAACGTCATTATGTAACACGATAATGACCTAAATCATCATATCAGATCAGGATTTGGGTCTTTTGGTGCAATTTATTAACTTTAAATTTTTCTAATGGTTTTAATGGCCATTTTAGAGCATAAAATCCTTGGTCTGGTGACCACTAGAAAATTTTTTGTCCAAGGGGCCGGCTAAAACGGTCAAAAATAATTCGATTTTTGTCCATAGGGCCGGTTTGAGAAGGACCGGTTAAAAAAGGCCGGCTAAAAAGGCCAATAAGGTAAATTGGTGTGCTGTTTCCTGTAAAGGGCCAGAATGTGTTTGAATTTAGCGCCCACTTCGTTCGCCTGTATTGCAGATATTCACCACGATGTGCGCGGCGAAAAGAAGAAAGTCTCTTCTTGTCGCGTGGTAACTGACTATGCAGCATCATATACCTCTATATTACCGGCCCTTTTTTGCCGGCCCTATGGACAAGGATCGAATCATATAAGAAAAAACATGGCAGTTTCTACGCATCATCCGCTGCAATGTTACTTCATGTCTGTTTAATGCGAAAGTTAAAATGTGAATAAGCGGCTGTTGCTGCGTTGAAAATGCCACGTTCATTATCCTTTCATAGATTTTGAGGTTAAGACCCTAAAAGTAAAACGCTGCAATCATGCAACCTAAGTATTCGAATAATGAAATAAAACTTGGATCAATTTAAAAGTTTCTGATTTTTGGTCGTTTTTTCATTTCTTTAAATACCCCAGTTTTCCCAATTGTCCCGACAACCGGCCCCAAACTCCCCTCGCCATAATATAATGATGAAAAGTTATCTGACTCTTATTACTTATTAACCCCTGTATTTCAATAGGATTCATGCAATAAGCTAAGACGACTGCTGGAGCCGAATATGGATCAAAATCAGCAGGAAGTCAAATAGGAAAATGTAAGAACTAGCGGAAGAACAATAAAAACTAAAAGAATCATTTGAAACTGCTGGGACTCCAAAGACTGGAAAGAAGGAAACCCCTCAGACGCCATGCCAATGGTAGGGGCATGCTCAGTTCCAGGATGGAGAATTCCTCAGTGATAAGAGGGATGAGCAATACGAGATTCCACCTGAGATAACATACAGTTCCAACGCCACGATATATGTGTCTTCTGTCTACAGTCTCGATAGTGAATCTTGTTTGTTTTACTTATCCTCTGCATCCTGTATCGCAGAATGGATGGTGAAGAAGTCAACCAAATACGGAACACTAAGTAATATATTCTTTTTTCACCGTGGAAGTCGGATAAAGGGGCATAAACAGCTCAATGGAACTTTTCACAAAACAATGTAAATACACCAAAAGATGTATCTCTAGGTCATGCTCTAGTTGGTGAAAGCAGGGCTCCCTTTGCAGGCTGCAAGGATGTCACTGTGACCTCTGGGACAAAATTTAAGACGCTTGGGCTTCTGGGCACCTTAATTGTACCACCAAAGTTGGACATGAGTAATGAAGCGAATAGGGTATAGGTGTTCTACATAACCCTCCTGAACATTATCTGAAAATGGAGCAGGGAATATTGCAGACTTGCCCTAGTCCTGGTGTGAAACCCATGCTGTGTAGATACTGACCCCTAACCAGTACTACATGAAGCCAGAACTGAAGACAAACCCATGTTTGGTACTCTCTTCTTTCTCCTCTTTATTGAGATGTGATTCATCCAGACATGGAAACTGGAAAGTCCCTAAGGTTACCCGTTACTCTTTCGTATCCCCAGTTGTGGCCTCATCACTCCATCCTTCCCTACTGGAACTTCCTCTCAACTCCACCGGCCTAACCCCTTATGACATCTTCGGAAGGTAAATTCCAGAACATCTACCCTTTCATATTTTCAACACAAGGAATTTTGCATCGTAAATGACATACCAAGTTCCAAATCTATGTGTGCTGTACAGATTAATCTGTTATACTTATCTGTTACTGTCAGTTTCGCCTGAGAGTGAAAATAACAGACAGCTTATCCTCTGTGAGAAGCATTTTTTCAAGTCGGCGCATTAAGTATTGGCTGGGTAAATTGGACGTGTAGGCACGTTACATAATGAAGTTTGAAATTGAGTTGAATAGTGAAAGGAATGAAAGAGGGAGGGGGTGATGGCGTGAGGTTAGGGACTGTGACAGGAAAAACCAGTCCCTAACCTCACGCCATCACCCCCTCTTTCATCCCTTTCACAGACTATAAGCAGCCATCTGGCCAGTGGCATCAGGGGTCTGGGGCGCTACCCCAGCGGGGGAAAGGCACGGAGCCCCTCAATGACTCAATGACGTAGTCTTTGACTTGAAATCAAGAGCGACTAAGTAGTCGGCCAATACTTATTGTGCCAACTTAAATCTGGCTATGACAGGTTTACCTTTTCAGTGCTCTTCGAGTCTACTTTGAACTTCACTAAAGTGCTTAGTTCGTGAAGTTGCAACACTCAAACGAGAATACCGACTACAGTGCGAGCATCAGGATCATAATATGGACATCATGGGATTAATAGCATCGTTCAGTTATAAGGTAAATTAGATATTCAATGCCTGTTAAGGCATTTAAATCATATCATCAGATTTTCAAGCAACCCATCAATATGTGTGCGTGTTGTAGCGATTTTTATTTCAATAGGCTCAATCAATTTAGAGACGTCACGGCGTGTTTTATGTATCTGGCTATTTGTGTAACAGTGTAATTGTAGGTGTAACAGTGTAATTGTAGATGAAATATTGGAGTGTAATGTTCCCTTTCTTCAGAACAGCGACTGAAAAGCAATTTCAACTTTTCGGTAACGGGATTGTGATGTTATGCGACATGAGGCAGGCTGCCAGCAAAAACACAGCTTCTCAAGATAAAGAAAAGGCTTCGCTTATAACATGTGAGCTTTCAAGATTTTAGGTTCTCAATACTCATAGCACTCAATATATCATAGCGAGCTGGTATTCCCGCCCTGGCCAGGGCGGTAACCCCCCGCGGTAAAAAGAAAACTGGCCAGGGGTATAAGTTAGAGATTTGAGTGTCACAGGGTGATATAATATATAATAATAATAATATCATGATAATTGGGACCCATCTTAAAACGATGAGATCTCAAGAACGGGAAAAGGTAGAGCCATGATCGAGGTTACGTTTTGTTCATCTAAGATGGGAGTGTGGCTTAGGCTATGTGAGAAGGTTCGGTGACGTCATTATGACGCTTTTATGACGTCATCAACTCAGCGAAATTTTCTTGCTTTTTTAGCGAAAATAGGCCATTTTCGAGCGCATTTTTCACCAAGAAGGAAAAGAGATAGAGTTCTGATTTTTTCAGAATGATTTTAGCAAATTTAAAGAGCTTTCAGAAAATCATATGGATCATTGGGCTATCTCGATTTTTCATCGAGATATACGCGATTTTCTAAGGTACGGTGAAAAAATCGATTTCCAAATTATTGGACAAAACTTAATCGAGTGAGATGTCAAGAACTACGACTTATCTTGAGATGAGACCGGCCAAAGTATGTTGTGCTAAGGCGGAATTGTGGCTTAGGCTATATTGGAAGTTGGTTTGAGCCTATTTGGGTGCTGTGATGACGTCATCAAAATCGCGTAAAACCACTAAAATAGCGTATTTTGCGATAGAACGCTATTTAGCGCTACTTTGGACATCTCTAACTCAAAGTGTTTTCATCGGTTTATGTTTTACTTTGATCTGCTGCTTTTAGACCTTGAGATTTAGCTATGAAACGAGTTTCAGGGCGATCGGTTGTAGATTGTTGTCCTGCGAGGCTTCTAAAAATTGAACTGCAAATCGATTGAAATTATGTTTATGACAAAAATTTGTACTGTAGTCCTATTCTGTGATACGATGGTGAACTGATAATAGTTTCTCCATGTCTCGCAGTGAATAGGGGTGGGAAATATACGATGGACTAGTGGAGCACGTGAGTTCACGCGGACGTTTTGTAGAAATTAGGGGATTTAAAGAAATTGATATTTACACGGGATTTTCGACTTGATTACGTTGAAATGAGTTCAAATACGACTAATGCACATGAAATAAGATGCATGTGCTATACTTCAGCACGTGAGTACACACGGAAGTTTTGTAGAAATTAGGGGATTTCAAGAAATTGATATTTACACGGGATTTTCGACTTAGTTACGTTGAAATGAGTTCAAATACGACTAATGCCCGTGAAATTAGATCTGGTTGCTATATTTAAGCACGTGAATTCACGTGGACGATTTGTAGAAATTAAGAAATATATCAATTCTAGTAATTCCAAGTTAGAATAACATAGTTTTGGACTTCGTGAGGGTGAGTTACGTGGGTTCGGCTTGCGTGTGGGCTAGTTACGAGGGTTCAGACTACGTGAGGGCAAGTAACGTGGATCCAAACTGCCTTAGGGCAATTAACATGGGTTCAAACTACATACATCTGTCAAGATATCACCACCAAAACCGTTGGACGGTTGGTCTAGTAACCCCCCGCGGGTTTGGATGTGACAACGGAACCTGAAAAGAGACAAAATGGGCTGATCACATCCAAACCAGCGGGGGGTTACTAGACCAACCGTCCAACGGTTTTGGTGGTGATATAATAATAATATATAATATCATGATAATTGGGAGCAAATTTAAAACGATGAGATCTCAAGAACGGGAAATGGTAGAGCCATGATCGAGGTCAGGTTTTGTTGATCTAAGATGGGAAAATGTTATAGGCTATAAGAGAAGTTCTGGTGACGTCATTTTCACGTCACTATGACGTCATCAACTTAGCGAAATTTTGTTTCTTTTTTTGCGAAAATAGGCTAATTTCGAGCGCATTTTTCACCAAGAAGGAAAGGAGATAGCGGTCTGATTTTCCGGAACAATTTTTAGCAAATTTAAAGAGCTTTCAGAAAATCATACGGATTATTGGGCTATCTCGATTTTTCATCGAGATATACGCGATTTTCTAAGGTACGGTGAAAAATCGATTTCCAAATTATAGGACAAAAGTTAAATGAGTGAGGTGTCAAGAACTGCAACTTATCTTGAGATGAGACCGGTCAAAGTATGTTGTACTAAGGTGGAATTGTCTTATAGGCTATATGGGAAGTTGGTTTGAGTCTATTCGGGTGCTGTGATGACGTCATCAAAATCGCGTAAAACCACTAAAATAGCGAATTTTGCGATAGAACGCTATTTTGCGCTACTTTGGACATCTCTAACTCAAATAGTTTTCATCGGATTATGTTTTACTTTGATATGCTGCTTTTAAGACCTTAAGATTTAGCTATAAAACGAGTTTCAGGGCGATCGGTCGAAGATTGTTGTCGTGGGAGGCTTCTAAAAATTGAACTGCAAATTGATTGAAATTACGTTTATGACGAAAAATTGTACTGTAATCCTATTGTGATACGATGGTCTACTGATAATGGTTTCTCCATGTCTTGCAGTGAATAGGGATGGGAAATATACGATGAACTAGTGGAGCACGTGAGTTGACGCGGACGTTTTGTAGAAATTAGGGGATTTAAAGAAATTGATATTTACACGGGATTTTCGACTTGATTACGTTGAAATGAGTTTAAATACGACTAATGCACGTGAAATTAGATCTAGTTGCCATATTTCTGCACGTGAGTACACACGGATGTTTTGTAGAAATTAGGGGATTTGAAGAAATTTATGTTTACACGGGATTTTCGACTTGATTATGTTGAAATGAGTTTAAATACGACTAACGGGGGTCTGAATAACGGGGGTCCGAATGACAGGGGTCCGAATAACGGGGGTCCGAATAACAGGGGTCCGCATAACGGGGGCCCGAATAACGGGGGTCCGAATAACGGGGGTCCGAATAACGGGGGTCCGAATAACGGGGATCCGAATAACGGGGATTCGAATAACGGGGGTCCGAATAACGGGGTCCGAATAACGGGGTCCGAATAACGGGGGTCCGAATAACGGGGGTCCGAGTAACATGGGTTCAAACTACATACATCTGTCAGATATCACCACCAAAACCGTTGGACGGTTGGTCTAGTAACCCCCGCGGGTTTGGATGTGACAACGGAACCTGAAAAGAGACAAAATGGGCTGATCACATCCAAACCAGCGGGGGGTTACTAGACCAACCGTCCAACGGTTTTGGTGGTGTATATATGTATATTGTATATCTGTCCTAAAAATCTAAAAATCTCACGGTTGCTTCCACTCTATCGGTCTTTCATCAACTCTCCCACCAAGTCGTATTCGACAATAATTTTTAGTTTTCAGCCATAAATTCCTTGCTGCTTCTTAAGAGTAGGATGGAATATGACTGCAATTTTCGTACGAAGTAGTTAAGAGATGGTCCAACTACATAACACGATACTAAAATCACTTAATCAGTGATCACAGTAGACTTGGGACCATAGCTTCAATATATTTTTGTCACTCCCCTTGATGTCTTGATGCGAGTTACCCCTGAAAGTGAAATCTGAATCTTGAAAATCCCGTTTTGGCCACTTCACCCCCAGAATTTCAAAATATGGCCATCCCGTAATTTTCCTGAAAATTGACGGCTGAATTGATGTTCCAACCCAAGGATTTGATGACAGGAAAATATCTCGGGCACCTACTTATCTTGAGACATTCAAAAATTAATAGTATAGTGTCGTGTACAACACGCATTTTCTAACGTGTTACACTTTAGTCTCGAATAGACGAGGGGGGATGATTGCAGGTTTTTGGATTTTCACTATAGTGGGGGACAGTTAGAACCCACCACGTTGAAAGAAATTTGAAAATTTTGAAAAATAAAGAAATGAATCAAATGAAAATAAATGCATATCTTTTGTTATAATTTTACATTTATCAAGCAGAAATCTAAAAGCTTTGGCAGCTGTTTTCCCAGAATCACGCTCTTTTTGTCAGATCTATGTTAATAAATAATAATAATGTCTTATCAGCAAACCATTGAGGCCAGACATTCTCACAGCTTTCTTATTTTGAACCTTTCGATTTAAATTCACCCCCCCCCTCTTGTATATAAGCCCCAATATTTCTTACGACATTTTTGAAAAACATGCACACTGCACAGGAGGACAGGAATTATAGCTCAAAAAATGGCTAAAAAATGGGTGGACTGAACTCCGCTGCGGACCAGCTGCGGACCCGGTGGACCCGCTGCGGAGTTACTGTTAAGTCCACCCATTTTTTAGCCCAAAAAATGGCAGAATTATGCACATATCCCCGTTCCTGAAATTCACAAATGTTAGCTACTCCAGGATCAAATTATTCATATGTTGCCCGTAATATCCTGAAAAAGTTTTATCAAGATTGCTCAAAAACAGCGCAGTTATACGCTTTTTTGTAATGTGTAAACAAGCATTTTGCTTATTGCCATATAAGGTAATGTGTGCTTGTTTTGTACAGGGTGTGTCTTGTGTAGACTGTTCGACTATAACTATCTGCACATCAGTATATATTATATAATACTTATATGCGGCTCAAACTCACCGCAGAAATGATTACCGAACCGTACCCCATTCTTTGCCCAGATAATATCTTTAATAAGACCTGTCAGAAACCCGTATAAAACCTGTTTGAAAACCCGTTGTTTACCGATGTCAAAAAGGTAAAACCCGTCGTGAGCATGTTCAGCATAGCACAAACCAGCGCTGAGTAGCTGCCACCCAATTTTATTGTCGAGGCACCGATTCTCTGGTTATTTTTTGCCTGCAAATATCATTAAAATGGGACAGAACTGCAACAACACCTTTTTACTAGCAAATTTGGGACAAAAAAGTAATAGAGAGTATTTAATGTCAACATTTAGCAGAGCAGCGCATGTGTACTTTTATGTGTAAGAGTGTATTAGCTTATTAGTGTATACTATGCTTTATGTATAGTGTATACTTTTTGGTTTGTGTATACTGTGATGAGAATTGATGAGAGGACGTGGTGAATTAGGGTGTGGTCAATTCTGATCAATTATTCTGATCAATCGGTGGATCTGATTGTTGATCGTGTGCTATATTTGATGCATTTGCCGTGCGTGTTTTTCTGTACAAAAGTACAATATATATGGGTACCAATTACCAATATACACTCTCTGGTACATTCATATAACACAGCTCTTGATGCAATATATATGTTTCTCATTATCTTATTCCTCAGGTACACCCGAGTTTGTGGAATAAGCTGTTGCCCTGTCTGGGACCCTCATCTGATAAAGGACATTCAAGCAACGTAGAATCAATCCAGCGACACTTTACCAAACGCATTGCTGGGACCAAGGATATGGATTACTGGGATCGTCTGAAGAAACTAAAGCTGATGTCTCCTCTCTCCAACGCAGAAGAGAAAGATAATCCATACTTGGAACTGGAATATTCTGCTCATGGTGTCAACTGCATATGACAATTCATTTGGTCTCTTGAACTTGCTCCCTTAGCAAGTCAACACAGTGAAGGAGCTAGAGGCATTCAAGATTATAGCCTGGGAGACTTCCTCGCCCAATACCCGGATAAGCCACCGGTTCCGGGTTACACACCTACAAACAGCAACTCCTTACTCGACTGGGCTGTGAACGAGGAGATGCAGTACGTGAACATCACTGATCCCAACTGATCCCTGCCAGTAAACCCTTCAAAATGTGTATGCGAAACAAATGCTTCAGGAGTTCGGGAAGTTAGTTATGATGAGCCGGAACTGATTCCAATTGATTCCCGTCAGACAATCCTATGACTCCTAGAGGGACGGGCCAGTCTCGATAACACTGATCAAGGGATATGCAGATTGCAGAATTACCTTTCTGTTACGCTGACTGTTGTAAAGAATCTCCTGCTGACTCAAAGTCAAAAAGGGCCGTGGCATCGATCAGACTCAGAGCAATTACAAAACCGACATTAAGTGGTGGTGCACTGTGCCGTTTATGAGATGATTTCGAGACAAATTTCGGCTCAATCCCAAAATTCCAATTTCTGGCACGGCATTTTTTCAGCTAATTTTAGTTGTATCCTTTGGAGTTTGGTTAATCTCAATGGTTTGTTTCGATGAATAAATTTGAAAAGTTACATTGATTGGAATAACGTACCTATCAAATATCAATATCTTTTTATCGTTTTCTTTAAGATTTTAAATTAGGAATGTAACTGCTGCAGGCTTGAGTAAAAACAATTCAGACGATTTTGAGAGTTTTAAATAATAGTAAATTTTAGTACAGATAATATAATCATGTTTCTCCACTGAATCTAGATCTTTCAATTACATGTAGCACTTGTCTTGTTAATCATAATGTTATTTTGTTTTGCTTTTTTTAACATTTAAATACCAATAGAATTAGAAGCATTTCAAATTGGTGCCGTCGGCAAAGTTGATTGATTGTTACCCGTTCAGAGCAGTGTGAATTGATGATTTCATTTTTACACATGTTTGAAAAGGTCGTGTTTTTGAGTTTACTCTCTCGCTCAAATTGTCTATAGCGGCTCGCGCTATACTAGCACGGAAGGTAAAGTACACACGCTGTTAGTATAGCGCGAGCCGCGCCGTCGCGAGCAGCATCGTGTCGTATTTTGCCCATCCCTAGTCTGCAACACGACCCTCCAAATTTTCGAGTGTTGCGCGCTAGGGATGGGTGAAATCCATCTACGGGCTTAGGAATACGATTTCGTCCGCGCAAAACAGCAGCAAGCAAGCGTGCAATTGTGTGTTTTATTCTTCCTAAGCCCGCATAGGTGTGCGACGTGCGTACGCGCGCCGCACTACCCTGTTCTGGGGAAGCGCGCCGCGCAACGCAGACAGGGATATACGTGTTTAGCAAGTTTTATTCATATGATCAGTTGATTCGATCGATGCGGAACAGTGCAGGTGCCTTATGAGTTATGAGCAACGGATTAAAAAAAATCAAATATTCAATTTTATGAAGACGAGAGATAATCATTTTCAATGCAATGCATTCCCCTAACCAGGGGTGTCGCGAAACGACACCCCTATTTCTGGCGAAGCTTTTTACTGTACGTGCGCTCGCGACCATTTCCGCGCGAACGACACAGTTTTTTAGGTGGCGCGGTTTCCTGCTACGTGATTGCATGACGTCATCGCATTTATATAGCTGACTCATGTTAATATGAAGGACTAAATTTATACAACCAAATCAGTGTAATTCAACAATTTGTTTAAATGATCAAATGTACAATCAATTCGATTTATACTCGGAGAGAAAAAAAGTTTCAACTGAATTTAAAACACTAAGATTAAGAAGCTCATCGGTCGAGGTCGGTAGCAAATACTATTACTACACCTGCAAGGCTGTTGCTTAAAATAGATTAGGTCTTCTTCTTAACTGCTAAAATAATGTGCTTTATTCAAGGTTATTTTCATGGCGCTTTCCAGACTTGTATAAATTGGGAAAAATTTGTGACAATTGGCAATCCAAACTTATCCAACTGTAAACAGGTATCGCTTCGATTGAGAAAAATGAAGTTTGCTGACAGTGAAACAATTTAAACTTATCATTAATATCGTCAATAACCCAACATTTATCGGAGAAGACCTCTCAAAATCAAGCTCTCCTGAAAGGCGGTACCCGCTCAAATCCTGTTCAAAAGAGCATAGAATGTGAGTAAAACCTGTCACAGGGTCACAAACTCATGTCGAAAACGTGTCCCCAACCGGTCGCAAAGTTAGTTTTGAAATGTGGAAACTGGAAAATCCGTCCAAAACCTGTCACAGAGTTGGTAAAAAAGATGCAAATTCTTTTCGAAATCTTCACTGAACCCGTCTAAAACCTGTTTAGAGCTTGTCAACAAAAAGTGGACGGGGTACCGCCTGTCAGGAAGTCAGGAGGCCTAAATGTGGCCACTAGTTTTCAAGAAGCCTTGCACAGTTTCGAGACTGGTACATCACAGGCTGATTAGTGATTAAAGGGTTAAAGCTTTTAAGTTTTAAGAATAAGAATACAGTAACACATAAAAGTAATTTCTGTCCAGCGAAAGGAAACTTTCTGTTGATCGAATTCGAGATTCCGATATATAGGTTATTAAATCTATCCCAAGCTCATTTAAGCGACTATTTAAGTTGCGGTATACGGTCAGCGGTCACCAGTGGTCCACCGGGGATGAAATTTTGTATATAAAGGCCAGGCAGAAATCAACCAGCAGAGTCTTAGGTGAGCTGAAAATGACACTTCAAGTTCAATGACACAGAATTTTTAGGAAACATACAGATGAAATGCCAAAAATCTGGGGCAGGGATGGTGATTCATCAAACGGGGCCGGGGCCAAATTTTAAAAGCAAATTAATCGAGGCTGGGGAGAAAATGCGAATGCTAGCCGTGACTGTATCCGGGGCCAGGATCCCAGTCGACCACTGATGGTCGCCAAGAAATTTTATTAAAAAATGGCCCAAATGAAATTTTGTAAATGAGTACACAAAAATCTATAAAGGCCTAAAGGCGTTGACTCAGGCGAGGGTCGTCAGATCAGAGTGGAAGAAAATACTGTAGTTGGTCGGAGCAAATTGGTTCTTGCTATTTCTGGTTGGGCTATAATCCGGCTCGATGATCTAAGCTGTGACCGTATACCTTTGGTATAAAATGAAATAAATCAATGAACTCGGTGCGCCCCGTCCATAGCCCAACTGATACAGTCTCGGCCTCGCCTCGACCGTGTAGGTTGTGGTATACGGTCGCCACTTCGACAATTAAGGGGGCCGGGGGTCTGAGGTCGATTTTCGGTTTTTTGTTGTTTCTGATAGAACTGAACGCCAGCTACCAGTAGGTTTTTACCGCATCAAAAAATATTGTTCGAAGTTATGAATTTTTCAAATCGCGATTTCGCCTGTAATTACAGTGCGCACGCGAACTTACGACGCGATTTGCCGAAAATCAACTTTAAAATCTATCTCCTCCTACAGCTTTTGAGGAAAATCCTTGAAACTTGGTAGTTATGTTCTAGGGCATAAAACAAAACTTTCATGCGAGCCGATTTTTGATTTAGGCCTCAGAAGTGAAAATATGATTTTTTAAAATTTTAAAATCGTCATTTTTGACCATTTTTGGGACAGGAGCCAACTTTGAAAATTCATATTAACCGCTTGGGGGGGCAACGTAATTCTTGCCTAACATTTTGCACTAACGTACATATTTTTTGTCCACTTTCAGATTCCCTGGGTAAAAATGTTCAAAACCTATCACGGCACCAGGAAAGTGGTACAGACTTTTCAACTTAAAACTTTTCAACTTTTATATACGACTTAGATATAATTCCCGCCCTGGCCAGGGTGGTAACCCCCCGCGGTAAAAAAACTGGCCAGGGGTATAAGTTAGAGATTTGAGTGTCACAGGGTGATATAATATATAATGGTTGTCAGTTCATGGCTCCAGTGAACAAAAACCATGCACTAGAACTTTTTTTGCACAAACTGGAGTTCGGTATCAAAGAAGCTAAGGAAAGGTCAGGTTCAGGAGACAACCTTACAGCAGCAGAACGGAAAGCTCTGAATGAGATGAAAAGGTGGAAGGATGTTATCATCAGGCCATTTGACAAAGGAGTTGGTTTTGTGGTAGATGACTTGAGCAATTATAAAAGCAGGGTCCAATCAGAAATCATGAAC